>JARHVA010008727.1:0-17500 GCA_037957365.1 Torreya grandis
TCAAACCAAGGATACATGTCAAGGAAAGATGGCAAAACAAATAAATAAATGATAAAAATAAGAAAAAAAAATTGGTAAAACAAAATTAATGAATGAGCAATAAAAATACACATCTTAATCAACAATGGAAAAGGGATACATAAAAGGGAAAACAACATTGTTGAGTGAGAAGTAACAAGCCAACCAAACTCAATAATGGAAAAAGGGTATTAAATGAAGTGTCCATAATAATAGGACAATAAAATCATGATAAATGGTAAAAATAAATTAAAGTAAGTGTAAAAAGTATAAGATTATGGTGTAAAGAAATAATAAATCCATGGTTGCTCAAACATGTTGTTTTGCTCTATTGATATATAAAAATGAAACAAAGTAGTGATAACATGTTTTTAAGAGGTGAAGAAGAAGGAAGTAAATAAGAAGGAAAAAAATATTTGGAATCACAATTTGTTTATCAAGGGGTAAATGAAATGGGTGGAGGGGAGAATGAAGGAAAAACTAAGGTAGAGAAACTCTTTATCAAAGTCACGACACTCAAATTAGGTTTATCAAAATAAGAGGAATTTTGACCTTAAGGAATATGAAGAACGTATCTTAGTGACACAAGTCTTGTGTCAAAAAATTATGCATATAGATCATCCAATGAAGGATATATGCATGAAAATGAAAATGGACCTACATCCCCATTAAACATGTTCCCCTTTCTTTAGGACCCCTTATAGATCCATCGATCTATTAAAAATATTGGGTACTTGCATGATAAAGTAGGTAGTACCATAGAGTTTTTTTGAAATCCTCTATTCCAATCTACTGACCTACCATACCCCAAAGGATGTTGGCTCTATGTGAGGCCAACTGTGGAGTTTGAGCTTTAATTAGAGATAGGAGATGTGCTTACAATCACATCTCTTGGTGTGAATTTGACTTTTGAGATTTGTATGTTACCTTTTAAATATCATTGCATTTTATTTTAAAATGATTTAGATTTTAAATTAATTAATCACTTTTTCTATTCCTATTCCATATGGATTTGGAAGACCAAATATGAGTGCTAAAGATTACTTTCATTTGAATACTTTGGATAAGGTTGATAATATCGATAAATTCAAAGAGCATGGGGTCTAAGAGTCTCATAAATCTTGGTGAAATAAAAGTGTTAACTTGAATTTAACCTTATTTTATCTAATTTGAAGGGAAAGGAAGGGGAAATCAAGAGGAATGACACATGGAACAATTTGAATTATGCCAAATTACAAAAAAAATGTGTTAAAGAGCAAAATGGGATATAATGACAATAAAGTATGATTCCTTACCATAAGAATGAGGGAAATGGATGAAAACATGCTAACATAGATTTTTGTGTAGATTTAATCTAACAAAATAAGTAAAATCTAATGTTTGATAGCAAGGATCAAGAACATGAAAAGGTGGTAATTTTATGAGGAGTGTTGAGTCCTGTCCATGGTCTTACAAAGTAAATCATAAAAGAGAAACCCATGAGGGTGATGATAATTAAGATAAACGTAAATTAAGGTAAGAAAAGAAATAATAGTATTTTGTGAGGGATGGTGTGTCCAATCCATGGTCTTACAAAGTAACTCACAAAATAAAAACCTAAAGGATGTGAAAATAACACTAGCAAGAAATGAAATTAAAAGAGAAAAAATTGATAAAAAATGGTGGTTTTATGAGGAATGTCAGGTTTTATCCATAGTCTTATGAATCAACTCACAAATTAAAAACCCAAGGGGTGAAAAAAACAAGATAAAATGCAAGAAGATAAAGAAGACTATGGTACATCAAGAAACCAAAAGACCAAAATGGAGGACTAAAGGTTTCTGATAAAGAGGCAACTATTGTAGAGGGAGAGACCCATGCTTAAGTAAATTGTGAAGACTATTAGATAGATATAGATATAAAACTAGATATAAATTAAATGCTTAGGCAAAGTACTTTTTAAGGATTTGAACATTTGTGGAGTCTTTAAAAACATGGCATTTATTGGTTTGAAGATGGTAAGTGCTTGGACCAAGAATGTCTTTAACTAAATATGGGCCCCACCACTTTTAGTTGTATTTACCTTTTTTATCATGGGTGTAATCTAATTTAAGGATAAGATCACCAAAATTAAAAGTGAAGAATTTAACATGTTTGTTATGTTATCTAGTAATGTGATCCTTGTATTGGTGGTTATGTTGCAAGGTAGAAAGATGAAATTAATCAAGAAGATCAAGGAAATGAAGGTGATATTCAAACAATTATTCATTGGGAATAATTATGTGAAGATATATACAAAGAGAGCGAAGCTCAACTTCGAAAGGAAGAATTGACTCAGAACCATTGACTAGAGAAAATGGAGTTGCCATAATGGCAGTGCGTATACTAGTTTGATAGTCCCAAAGTTTAGGGTAAAGATGAATATGCCAATCTATGCAATTTTAATGAATTGTCTTTGAAGATTTTTTTTGAGAATTTTATTGGTGACCTTATCTTGACCATTAGATTGTAGATGATAAGGTGTGGAAAATTTATGTTTGATTTTGAATTGAGTGAAAAGTTGTTTAACATGTTTGTTTTTGAAATTAACACCATTATCTAGTGACATTAATGAGGGACATGGATTCTATGCACTTTGTAAAATATTTAGTATCAATGTTGAGAAAGACATGCCCATCTTGGGAGTGAGGAATTTTACCAATGAGATTGAATCCCCATGTGGAAAATGGCCAAGGAGATTCCATAGTTTGAAGTTAATATAGAGGTGAATAGATGAGATCATTATGAAGCTAACAAGTACACTTTTTAACA
This sequence comes from Torreya grandis, assembly GCA_037957365.1. Classification (NCBI taxonomy): domain Eukaryota; kingdom Viridiplantae; phylum Streptophyta; class Pinopsida; order Cupressales; family Taxaceae; genus Torreya; species Torreya grandis. The sequence goes on from JARHVA010008727.1 coordinate 2,809, forward strand.
TATTCAATTGCATCCTTTTCAATAGTAGGCAAAAAGTAACCCATACGTAGGAATTTGTGTGCTTAGCATGCTCAATATAATGAAAAACACAAATTTCCCCATGTTCTTGTTCAAGAAGATGAGGGAACTCATCTATAATAACACAATGGAGTAAGGTACCTTCAACATTACAATAGTAAAAGATGTTATGTCAAAATACATACTTGAAAGCTTATTTGTGAATACGTGTCTTTTCATGAGAGTGTAAATTAGGAGGAAAAGTTTGGTGTTCTAATAATTTAATGATGTCTTTGTACCAAGGGATTTGTCTAATGGTAAAAACCTCAATATGACAAATAAGTGAATATGATAGTTGAGTTGAAGATGGATATTTTCTTATTTGTATAGGAAGAGAAGTATTAGAAAGAATTTGATGTAGATGAAAAAGAAAAGATGAAGAGGCAAAAGAATCAAAAATGGAATTTTTATCTCTAAGAATAGGCTCCATAGTGAAAGAGATAAAATCCTTAGCAAGAGTTGTGGAAATTTGATGTTAGGTGAGTAGGTTCTCACTTTTACATTGATAATCACTACTAAATTGATGACAAATAAGCTAGGAATCACCTAAAGCATGAAGGTATTGAATGTTTAATTTAAGAGTATATCTCATGCCTAAGATAATAGATTTTTATCTATCCATATTATTGATGACATCAAAGGTGAAGAAAAAATCTAAAGGAATGATCTTATCAAGAGGACTTATGAGAATGCTACCTACCCTAGTTCTTTAAAGGAATTTATCACCTTAAAATTGAAGTTTCTAAGTATCCTCATGAAATTCAACATTATTTGAGGGAGCTCCTCGATAAATACCTTTGGTTGAGGGAGTGGAAGTTTCTTTAAGTTGATTGGCTTTAAGATAGGTAGTAAATCAATATCTTTAAGAAAGAGAGATTGATTGAAACTTTCAATGTAAAGGATATTATCATCTAGAAGGTCATCTTGAAGGGAAGAAGTAGTTAGAATGGGATTTTTATCAACTTGGTCAATTATGACTTGCCCTTTAACAACTTTTTGAGTGACAATGCGAAGATCAAATTCCATAAAGAGGACTATCCATTTTCCAATTCTATCTCTAGGAAGAAAGGCTTTAATGAATAAATGATCAAAGGGGTTAAAATGAACAATGACATAATTAGTTTTATAAAGCATATAGTGATGAAGCTTTTCAATGGAAAAATAGATTATGAGGTAATCATGCTCAATTTTTGTAAAACATGTTTCATGGTTGATGATGCCTTGGCTAATGTAGTAGATAACATACTCTCTTCCCATATAATCTTTTTGGGAAAGCATTTCCCCAACTTAAATAGGTGTATAATAAATATATAGAATCAAAGGTTTATCTTTGGAAGGAGGATTAAGTGTAGGTGGATGAATCAAAGACTCTTTCATGTGATCAAAGGCTTTTTGACATGAATCCATCTATTCTAAGGTAGTAATTTTCTTGAGAAGGTAATTGATGGAGTGAATTTGATATGCCATTTTAGGGATGAATCATGTAATTACCCCAAGATTGCCTAAATAAGTATGAATGTCAAGAATAGAATGAGGAATGGGCATGTTGATGATAACACTACTTTTGGTAGGGTCAACATCCATGCCATGGAGAGAGACTAAGAATCCTAATAATTTTTTCAGATGTGACTCCAAAGACACATTTGTAAGGATTAAGTCTAACTTTATATTTAAGGAGACAATCAAAGATGATAACAAGATCATAGAAATGATTTTTATGATGTTTAGATTTATAAATAAGATCATCTGCATAAGTTTCAACAATTTTGTGAAGAGATCATGAAATATGCGAATCATTACATGTTGGTAAGTGGCTCTAGAATTTTTGAGGTTGAAGGGAATTTTGACATAGTAATAGTCACCCCATTCTATGGCGAAAGTTGTTTTATGTTGTTCTTCAGGAGTGATATGAATATGATTGTATCCCAAAAAATCATCCATAAGAGATAACATTTCATAACTAGCCATGGAATCAACAATGGCATCTATTGAAGATAAGGGGATGTTATCCTTAGGACAAACAAGATTAAGTTTGTGGAAATCAATACAAAAGTGAATAAACATAATGAATTTCTTTTGAATAGGGATAATGTTGAAAACACATTTAGAATAATCCAATGGTTTGATAAAAAATTAGCATCATATAACTTGATGATTTCCTTATGACATAAGGTTAAAAATTTAGGCAAAAAATTCCATTTCTTTTGATGCATAGGCTTGGCATCAAGATAAGTAATGATATTATGCAACATAATGCTAGGGTTAATGCCCTGCATGTCCTCATAGGACCAAGTGAAAGATTCATAATATTTGTCAAAGAATAAGCTAAAATTATCATGTTCAATAGGTGAAAGCTCTTGAGAGATTGTAATTAGTCAAGGATAACATGAAATACCATATTCTATATGAGTGGTCTCTTTGATAAGTATGGCATTACCATCTTGAAAGTGGTATGGTGCATTAGGTAAGGCTGAAATTGGATTTGTTTTAGGATCAATGCTAGCAATGAACTTGTTGAAGCAAGGAGTTTTATTTTTTAAATTAAAAAGTTTATGATGTTGCAAAAGAAGTGGAGTTTCTTAGGCATGAAGTAACTTAATAATAACTTCTTCACTATGTAAGGTAAGAAGAGAACCATAATATTTGACATCTACTTCAAGATCAAGAATTTGATTGTAATGAAATTACTTAGATGTTCACATAGAATGATTTTATATCACAAAAAGTAAGTAAATATGTGAGATCACACAATAATAATTGATAATAGAGCAAAATATTAGATAATATAGCAATTTCACTTTGAGGGGGAAACCTCCATAGTAATTCACTAATAGAAAAATATTTAACATGATGATCAAAGACTAACCACTACCTCCTATATATAGTCTACTTAGCCATGGTTATTATTTAGGCCAACCTAGCTAAGAACATAGAGAAATGTAACAAAAATATAAAAAGGTATGTAAGCCACATGTTGACCACACATATCCCAAGACATGCCAAAGGTTAAGGGTGTAGAATGCCCCTCCCCTTTAAAATAATGTTGTCCTCAATGTTGAGTCAACTCTAGATGTTGTTACACAAAATATTCATCTTCCCAAGTAGCATTTTCATCAGGTAGATTCTTCCATTTGATTAGGTACTCCTTAATCACTCTAGACCACAAATACTTAGTGCACATTTGAAGGATCACCTTAGGATCAAGAATAACTCTTCCTCATTCAATTCTGGTAACTCAATTTGGGTAGCCATTTTATGTCTAATGACTTTATTTAGGCATGATACATGAAATACTAGATGTATGTGAGTGGAAGAAGGAAAATCTAACTTTTAAGCCACACTACAAATTCTTTGCAAGATTTGATAAGGCCCGTAATACTTAGGGGACAACTTGTTATCCTTTTTATATTACATTAAGGGCATATAATTATATGGCTATAAGTGAAAAAAAAACCAATCACCAATGTCAAAGTGCCTCTCACTCTTATTTTGATCTACCTATTGTTTCATGTGATTTTAGGCCATGGCTAAATTTTCACATAAATTGGAAAGGACCTCATATTGATGGTGAATATGTTCTTTAACTACATGAACCTTAGTATAGACCTTCAAGATTGAAGTGATGGATGATAGGTGGTATCTATTTAGTGCCAAAAATGGAGACATTTTAGAAGAACTATAGACAAAGGTATTATACCATCATTCAGCAAGTGGCAACCAATGAACCCATTTATCCTATTTATCAGAAACAAAACAATGAAGATATACTTATAGACATTTGTTCACTACCTCAATTTGTCTATCTAATTGAGGATGATATGATGAATTATGAGTGAACTGGGTGCCCAAACATGCAAATAAATTAGTCCAAAATTTACTAGTAATATGGGATCTCAATCACTAATAATGATTTTAGGGGAACCATGAAATTTGTGAACTATATTGAAAAAATTACAAGCTATTATACTAGTAATAAATGGTTGTGATAAAGAAACAAAATGAGCATACTTACTGAGATGATCTACCACAACCATGATAATATTTTGACTATTAATTCTTGGTAATCTTGTAATGAAATCCATAGACACCTCTTCCCAAGGTTATCTTGGGATGGATAAAGGTTGAAAGATACTTGGGTTTTTGATGGTTTCTCATTTTTTTTTTAAATATCATACATTCAGCCACATATTTTTAGACATCCCCCTTGAATCTTTTCCAAAAAAAATCCTGCTTGATTCTATGATAGGTTTTCAAAAATCTTAGATGACCCCTAATTAGAGTTGAATGAAGTTTTTGAAGGATTTTTTGTTTAAGAAGAGAATTATTACATAGGTATAATCTATCTTTAGACCATAATGCATCACCCTTCCATGTGAATTTTTCAAATCCACCCAAACCTTGTTATAGATTTTGAATCAAATCATGGGTAGCACTATCCTTATCCCATTCTAATCATGCTTCCTCTAGCCAATATTATTATAGAATGGTAATAACATATAGCAATGCCTCAACTGATGCATCCTTCCTAGATAGTGCATCTACCACAACATTATCCTTGCCTTTATTATAAACTATTTAAAAATCATAGCCTAACATCTTAGTTACCCATTTCTATTATTCTTCAGATGATAACCTCTATTCCAAAAAATATTTGAGACTATCATGATTAGTCTTTACCTGAAAGTGAAAACCCATCAAATAAAACCTCAATTATTTGACTGCATATAAAATGGCCATCATTTCCTTCTCATAAATGGGCTTGTGCTAATTTTTACCCTTTATTTGATGACTTGTAAATGCAATTGGTCTACCTTATTTCATGAGAAAAACACCCATACTATACCCAAATGCATCACATTCAACCATAAAAGTCTTGGATAAATCAAGAGTAGCCAACACTAGAGTGGTGCACATAGCCAATTTCAATTTTCAAATGCACTTGTAGATGTATCAATCCACTAAAAGGATTCTTTCTTCAACAACGATGTGAGTGGGGTTGCAATACTACCATAATTTTTGACAAACTTGTGATAGTAACTAGTGAGCCCCAAAAATACCCTTAGTTGCTTGAGTTTCTTAGGAATCAACCAGTCTATCATTACTTGGATTTTATTAGGATCCACTTTTACTCATGTATGTGAAACTAGATAACCCATATACTCAACCTCACAAGCTCCAAAAGTACATTTGGAATTTATAGAATACAACTGATGTTGTTCCAAAATTAAGAGTACCTCTTTCACATGGTGTAAGATCTTCCCAATTTTTACTACAAATGAGGATATCATCAAAAAATACCAAAATAAATTTCTTCAAAAATGGCCAAAAAATAGTATTCATTAAACTCTAAAAGGTAGATGGTGTATTTGTTAGCCTAAAAGTCATAACCAAAAACTCATAATGGACCTCATGAGTTATAAAAGCAATTTTAGGTATGTCTTCATCATAGATCTAGATTTGATGATACCTAAAATGCAGATCTAACTTGGTAAAATAAATAACACTATTTAATTCATCTAGAAAATCATCAATAATAGGAATAGGAAACTTATCTTTGATAGTGTACTTGTTGAGTCCCCTATAGTCATGGCACATCCTCCAAGTGTCATCCTTATTTCACACTGTGACAACTGGTGAAGAGTATTCACTTTGGATATGGTGAATGATTCTAGCATCCAACATTTCATGTACCATATTTTTAGTTTCACTTTTTGAGCATGTATGGCCTAATGTTGGGTGGTGTACTACCAAGAATAAGTTTGATAGTATGATCATGCATGTGACTAGATGGAAGTCCTTTTAGCATGTCACCAGAACCAACTGAATGGGCATTAATCAATTGTAGATTAGGAAGTGTAGATGGTTGAGTTGGATGAACTTCAATGGAAAATAAGTGAGCTACAAATCCTTCATCACCCTTTTGGAGAATCTTTGTCATTTGATAGGAGCTAATAAGTTATGGAGATTTAGCCCTTAATCCCCTTAGCTCAAATTTCCTTCCCTCATAATGAAAACACATGAATAATTCTTGGAAATTAATCTAAATAGTGCCCAAATGGTGAGCCACTATACTCTCAAAACAATGTCAACTCCCTCCATAAGAATATCAAACATAGGAGAATCCAAAAAGAAATCTCCTATGGCCAGCTTAATACTATGGAATTTTCTTAAGCAACTGATAGCACCACCATCTACAATCATGACCTAAAATTTTAGAGTGAGATAAATTAAATAGTTTAAGCAAGCAACCAACTTATTATTGATGAAGTTGTGTGTGTTCCTAGAATTTATCAACATAGTGACCTTTTATTTTTTTAGGAAACCTACCACCATAAGATTTTGGAGAGTACTAATACCTAAAAGGGTATGATAGGAAATAATAGGGTGAGAGTCTTTGAATTCTTACTCAAGACCTTCTTCATCCTTTCTAAGTGCCTCCTCATCATCATCATCCTCATTGGCACCTTCAATGTAAAATAACTTCTTTTTAGCATAATGGTGGTCTTTGCCCCATTTTCTATTTTAAAAATAACAAAACCCTTTGGCTCACTCGCTAATTTTTCAAGGTGTCTATCTAGTGGATTGAGGATATGAGGGTGTTAGAAAGGTGTAGTCATGATAAGTAGTGAAGGTTTTCCATTTGACCATCTCTTTTTCCTCTACCATGCATGCATATGGGATAATTTCTAATACAAATGTTGGGTCAAAAATTTGAACCTCCAATTGGATTTTATCTTTGAGACCACCCAAAAATATATTAGTTAAAGTTTCCTTAGTGAAGTCTTTCACCAATAAGAATAGATTCTAAAACTGATGAATATAATCCTTCATAGTTCTCATTTGCCACAGTTTAACTAACTAGTTTAAGTGGTTCTTAGATACATTATTCTGATAATGATCCAATAACTCATTAGTAAAAATAGACCATGTAATAGGAGAACCATTCTTTTTATTTTGAGCACATAGCTAGTGAAACCAAATGAACTACTCAGGTTTCAGATATAGAGACACCATGATCACCTTCTGAGAACTAGGTGTTTGGTGTATATCAAATACATTCCCAAATTGGTTAATCCCAGTGAGAGGATCCTTAACATAAAAATAATTCATGTCCACTTTGGGAAACATCATTTTCATACCAAAATTGGAGTTGTTAGTATTAAGAGGAGGAAGAACCAAATGTTGAAGTGGAGGGGTGTTTGATTGTAACTAAGATGAAAGAGAATCCGATGAATTAGTGATCTAATTCAATTGATTATGAACCCCATTAATCTCACCATGTATCCCTTAAAAATTAGTTTGAACTAAAACAAAGTCATCATGCCATACCAAGCCTTTTATGTCAACCTAAAGTTGAGAAATCAATAGATCTAAAGTTCTAGATTCCATGTCATCAACAGAAGGAGTCTTAAGAGTTTCTTGCCCCCCTTTTCATCCCCTTGTAGAAGGATATACCATATAAAAACCCTAGGAGGGTTTTTTCCCCAAAAAAAGTGTACCAAGTGATGATACCTTTATAATCACCTTGCTAAGATGAATCCAATGACTGCCATTGTGAACTAGGGTAAAAAAATGACACAAAAAGTGTACTGATAGACTATACCATTATGATAATTTCATTGAGATGAATCTAATGACTACAAATGTGCAAGGTAAAAAAAATTATAGGGGTTTTAAAAAAAAAAAATCTCAAAAAAGCATTTCAAACAATATTATGCTAATAGAAAAAATTAATTCTTCCCATATTACAAGTTATGTTTTTTCACTCCCCCTCATAAAAGTCATAGATCTAAAAAAAACAATGTTGTAGAAAGCTTGCCTAGATCGAAGCTCTAATACCACTTTAATTAAATTACTTAGATGTTTGCATTTAATGATTTTATATCATATAGAATGAGAAAATAAGATAGATCACATAACAATAATTGATAGCAAAGCATAATACTAGATAATATAGTAAAGCCACTATGATGGGGCAACCTCCACAATAATTCACTAATAATAGAATAATTAACATGGTGATCAAATACTAACCACTACCTCCTATATATAGTCTACCTAGCCATGGCTATTCCATAGGCTGATCTAACTATGAACATAGAAAAATGCAACAAGAATATAAAAGAGGTATGTAAGCCAAAAGTCAACCACACATAGCCTAAGACATGACAAAGTTTAAGGGCATAACAATGATTTCCATGGTTATCATACTTAGAATGAATCTAATAGACACTGGTTACCCTAGCATCTAGTGTAATTTTAAGAGAAAAAGAAGTAGATGGAATAGATGCAATTGGTATATTAGTGAGTTCAATGATGGGAGAAGGATTTGATGCAATGATTGGATCCAAAGTGTAGGAACTTCTAGAGATTTAGAATGCATAATTGGTTCTACCACCTAAGGAGTATAAATAATAGGAGGATTGATAGAAGGCACATGACCCTTAAGATATAAGGTATGATCCATAAAAATAATATACATATCCTGATTAAAATCATGGATTTGGGATAATGCTTTTTGGCAATGCTAGATATCTAAGTCTCTAGATTGAGCATGGGCCATGATATAGTTTTCATCATATGTTGGATAAATCATACAAGCTTGAGAATGAAGTGGAGTTTTATAAGGTGAAATCCCAATATTGTTGAATGTACAAGGAGACATGATGAGAGGATCTCAAAATAATTTATCCACTCCAAAAATCATTACAAGTGAAGGCATCTTCTTTTAAATAAGTATCTTGAGAATTTCATGGAGGGGAAAGTTAGTACTATCATCAATAAGAGGAATATTATATTATTTTAGTAATAAAGAAAGAGTAAGCCATTAAAAAATGTATGGAGGTAACTCAATAACATTGCAAGTGTGTTACAATTCATTGGGCTATTTATCATTAGATCTACAAGAGTATCTTGTAGATCAGGACTCATGTTGATAAACTTAGGTAAAGGAGAATTATTAATTTTAAGATTTGTAGGAATATAATATCGAAGTTTAGAATTAGGAATATGAATGCTCCATGGATTTGGATCAAATTCATACTTGTATCATTTCCCATTATGTAAGAATTTAATATATTGACTAACATAAGAATAAATGGATATTATTTGATGAGTCCATGGATGACCAAGAAGGATATTGTAAGATAAAGGGAGATCAAGGACCATAAGATTAGTTTGAATAGTCTTAGTTATTATGGTTAATATAATCCAAATAGAACCAAGTGGCTTTTGATTAGTCTTATCAAAACCATAGAAATTAATGCAAGTTTTCTTGAGATGATCCTTGTTATAACCAAGTTTTTGTATAACCCATAATGATGTCACATTAATACCAAATCTATCATCAACTATGACTTTTTAGATAAGAATGGTATTAATGGCTATTTTAATAAAGATTGGTAGATCATCGGCATGAAAAATAATTTCATCATTGATCATTTCCTCTTCAAGGAACTCAAACAAGGCTTAGAAGAAGGCCATGAGGTTTGTTATGGTGTTGACATTAGTAGGTTGAGAATCAATAGAAGGTGGTTCTTCATCTATGGAGGATGGATATTCTATTTCTTAAAGTTGTTACATAAGGAATTTACGATGATAGAATGAAGTGAAAACCAAATCCATAAGTGGAATATTGCAAGGCATAGAGTTTATTTCTTCATGAAATTCCAATGAGATTTAGAAAAAACCAACGTGAGTTTTAGATGATAAAGTATTCTTGGAACGTATATGTGGTTAAAGGATCAGAAGGAGGAAGTTATTCCTCAAGTGATTTTAAATCAATCTTAGAGGTGGTAGTATCTTTAAGAAGTTATTTTAAAGATGGATTTATAGGCTTGGTAACATGATCTTTGTGAGCCAGTTTGTGATGATAATTGACCTTGGCAGTGTTGACATATTGAGAGTTATTATAATATTAATCATAATCAGCATTAATGACACAAACATCCTCGACATTTTCTTATTATTAGAATATTTTTTGCTATTTGAGGTAGATGTTTGGAAATTTTGTCATTTTAAGGAAGAAGTAGTGTATTATTGATGATGAAGATTGATCATATCTTCATGATTGAATGAATCACCAAGTATATAAGAAATAACAAATTTATTGATCCCTCTACAAGATTCATGACAATGCCCAATGTTGGCATGGAACCAACAACATATATTAGTTTCATACCACTTATGAGGATCATTGGGATAAATGAAAGGTTTTGAGGGTGTAAAAAATTTCTTCATTTGATGAACTAAAAGAGGTATATGAAAAGGTGAAATAATATCAATTTTGGCAACTCCTTGTTGGTTTGTGGAGAATTACTAGTGATAGTATTAAATTTTTGGAATATCATATGATTAGTTTAGGATTAGGTTTGAATTTCTTCATAAGAAAGTCTTGATGCTTATCTTGATCAAGAACTTCATTAATGTTTTGAGGAGCAAAGGTTTGAACCTTATATTAGAGAGTGGGAGTCAAAGCAGTGATAAAGAGTTTGAATAAGCTATCACCAGTCATGTTATGATCAGCTTTATGAGATAAAAATTTCCATATTTTGATAAAGTTATGAGCTGATTCAATGGGATATTGCTTAACATTGATGAAGTGGCTAAGATAATTTTTAGGAAGATCATTATTTTGAAACCCTTTAACCAAAGGATTAACCAAATATTCAAGTTTCCAAATAGAATGTTAGGGTAGTTGATTATACCATTCTAATACATCATCAGTAAAAGTTTTGACTAAGAGTTTATTAATGGTGAATGTATTAGTTTGGATCCACTCTCTGTAAAGGTTGTCAAAGAATTTAAGAAATGAGTCAAGGTCTTTAGTCCTATCATATTTGATAGTTGGATATATGCTACCAATATCATTGAAAATAATGAAGAGAGATAAAGGCTCATTTTTAATGGTTTGAAGCATCTATTTACTTATTATGGGTTGAGGAATAACATTACTTGAGGCATCCCTAAGAGGTGGAGGAATATAATTAGGATTAGCTTGAGGATGAATAGTCAGAGGATTATTAGACACATTAATTAAGTGTTGTTCAAGTTGCATCATTTGGTTGGTATTAGAATTTTTCATAATGTTCATGTGTTAAATGAATTGGGCCAAAATTTGGGTTGTATCAAGAGGTGGGTTGGTGTTTGTAGGATCACTCCCCATATTGGTATTAGGGGGAAGATTGATAGAAGAAGGATTACTAGTGGGATTGTTAAGTAAACTTGTATCAATCATTCCCACATTAGTTTGAATATTTTGAGAAGTTTCTTGATGAGAAAATAAAGGATTAGATCCATCAACTTCATATTGAGGTGTTATTTGTACCATGTTATAGTTCATGGATAGAGGAGAAGAGATGCCCCAAAAGTGATGGTACTTTTGGGAGGAAAAGAGAGGAAGAAATGAACATCCCATATAGTATCTAAATTGATTCGAGCTATCCAAGAAGATTCTAATAGGAGATTTAATTCTGACTAAAGAGAGATGAATAGAATGTAAAATTGGAAGGATAAGAAATTATATTGATAAATAGGGAAAGGAAAAAAATGCATGGTTGACTATGTCGATTTGGTATAGAAGATAGGGCCTATAAACTATATAGGGTCAATTGAGTCAATCTAGTAAAAAAAATAGAGTCAGTAAAAATATGGAAAATATCTATAAACTATAAGGGGTTGATTGGGTCGATCCAATATAGTGATTAGGGGATAAAAAAGGTACAAGGTGGATCTAGTATAGTAGATAGGGATAAAGAGAAAGATGATAACAAATATGAATTTAAATAAGACAATTTTTGTAGCTAATATAGGAAAATAAGAGATGATAGGAAATAAACAATCAATTGGATCAACATTGGCTAATCCAATTAAGGCACACAAAATAAAACCTTACACTAATGTTGAATAATGTAAGTTTTTGTACACATAATTGATAAAAGAGAAAGATAACAACTTGAAAAGTAAAGCTAACTAATTGGTCAAAATGATTGTTAATTAGATTATTAAGAAATGATTTTTCAATGTGATTGTAAGTTGGCTATAAATTAAGGTACTAGATAACAATCTAAGGATGGTTTTAGGTAGTTTAGGATGAAAAGGACTATAGTGGCAATGATATAGACTTAGTATTGGGGCCTACCCCCACACTTCACACACTATAGTGATAATCATGTCAAGTGCTTATCCAAAATATACCATTAATCATGCTTTATACTTTACTATAGCATCAAGTTGAGTTCCTCCCTGGTGATGAAATATAAGTAGGTTGGCCTCAGGTAAAAAAAAAGTTAAAATTATTTTTTATCTTTTTATGATTTGGTCTTGTGTACATAAAATAGAAATAGTGAAACTAAGTGATTGATTAAAAATCCCTTAATTAGACTATGTGAACTATTCTAAGCATGCACGTAATAAGAAAATAAAGTGTGAATTAATTACTAATAGATATGAGGTTAATTCCAATTTGAAACAAGGTATAGTGTTGACACTATATGCATACAATTTATAACATGGTCAACAAGGTCAAACTTATATTGTAAAAGTAAAGACTAAAAATGGATTGGTTCGATAGTGTCGATCTAGTTATTTTATATAGCACACAGAACACAAAACTGGGTCGGTAGTGTCAATCCAATTGACTATGCAAGGGTAGTTTTAAACACTACAAATTGTGAAAGGAAAGACAAAAAAGAGAGAAATAAAAAGGTAGAAAGGAACCTTTGTGGATCAAATATGTAATGAAGAAAGATTTTAGATGAATAACCTTGAAGTATGCTTGAGAAACTTGCAAACTAGATCAACAAGATTAATCAAGCTATGCAAGAGCCTACTAAGAAAGTGTTGAAACTATAAGGGGTTGATTAGGTTGACCTACTAGGTAGAATTGGGTGTCTAAAATGTTGAAAAGCTATATTGGGTTAGCTGGGTTGATCTAATTGTATGTTCTTGGAAACCTACATATAGAGAAAATAGTTGGGTCAACATAATCGATCTAGTATGTCAAAATATATGATAAAAATAATCACCAATATAATTAAAAAGTGAAATAAATCTTGCAAGAGTTAGTTTCACATTAGGTTCACTAAAATGTGTTATGAATTTGAATCCAAAATGAATGTTAAATATAATAATAAAGAAACAAAAATGGAAACATGAAGACAATCTAACTAGTGGTGGGATAGGATTCATGTCGAATTCATCAAAATGTATGCAATCAGAAATGCATCATGTCTACAAATAAATATTGGTTTGGATAAGATAGATTATACCTATACTTCTGATTAGGGATACACTTTTTAAGTGAGATCATGACCAATATGGGGATCCACTAGAATAGATTAGGGGATCACTTATCAAAACACATCATGCTAAGAAGGGTTCCAATGCCTATATTCTAACATAATGACACAACAACCCTAATGGAGTCCTAAGGTTTAAAACATTAACTCTATTTTAATAATAAGAAATTAAATCTAATCTAGTACACACAAAAGCTTATGGCATAAAGTGGGGGTTATAAACAATAAAATAAAGATGTATAGGCAACTTAAGTTAAAGTAATTATGGGTAACACCCTAATACATAAAACATGAAAGATAGTATTATTTGAGAAAACACTTATGCTACTTCTATTTACTAAAAGAGATGAGAACAAAGTAAGAATATACTTACCAGAATGTGAACCCATTGAGACTCAATCTCTCCCTTAGACAAAGGGGCTTTACAAGAGGTTGTTATAGTTTGTAAGGATAACTAAGAAAGGCCAAAACATCTAATGCTTATCCACAAGACTATATTCTCCAAATAAGAGGCCTAAGCTAAGCTCCTCAACTATAATGGTGAAATAGTAGACTATGAAGAATCACGCACGAATAATAACAATTGATTAAACATATTAATAATGACTAAAATGATCTTATATATATAGGCATATCTTACCCAAAATACTTCCAAGAATGTCAACTATATAAGGCTGACCTAATTAACCCAATGGGTTTTCAAGGATAATTTACTAGGTCTGAGCTAGGTTGGCTAAAGGGATAACAAGATAAGAAATTAGAGTATACCCCTAAACTATATTGGTATGACCTAGTCAACCCAGTAAAATTGACTAACTCAAAGGAGTTTAAGATTAAAAAAGAATGAATGGAAAGAGGAAAATACTAGAGGAACACCCAAGGGAGGAGAAATAGCCTTGGGAAAGGTCTTGGGATCTAGTTGGATTGGTAATAATGTGTAAATAAAGGACATATATCCTAAAAAGCACCAAAATTCTACCCACCCCTTTCCCAATGCACCCCTTAGGACATGAACTAAAAAATATTGAGTCTCCATACATTTGTGTAAGATGTAGAGCATCAGTATTTGATAAAAGTTTAAAATATTATGTGTATACACAATCGACCTTCATGAGTTGATCTTAGTAGCATACTTTATAATATGCCTACAAATCTTTCTGCCTATAGCAAATAGGTTTCATTTACACATTGATGGTCACTAGTCACTTAGTATCTTCTCATGTCCTTAGTATTCCTCTTGTCTCCTACGGTCTTCTCATAAGATGCCTAAGTCTTGATTTTCACACTCCCTTTTTCATTCCATATATCCCTCATATTTCCTCTTGAAAATTATTATT
>JARHVA010008727.1:22500-165000 GCA_037957365.1 Torreya grandis
GAAACCTAGCTAGTGAATACACATGAAACCTCTCATATATCCAAACCATTAGTAATATGATCAGTTTTATCAACTTCTACCCTCTAACCAACACATTATAAATATCATGTATGAGCTAGACCCAAATGATAGAACCAAGATCATATAATACTACCTCCTTTAGGATCATCCTACATAAGGTTATCACAAATAGTTGTACTTTTCCATTTGAATTATGACATAACATTCATTGTGTCATAAGCCCTATCGTAACTTTTTAGATATCTCCTAGCCAACATTTGGCTATTCCATATGGCTTGCCACAAGGTTATCCTTTTGCAGGTGGACACATTGTCTCTCCTTCTACCTTCCAAACTCAAGCAGATGTTGCTAAGAAGGCAAGGGAAGCCCAAATAGAGAAAAAGAGGATCAAAGATAATAAAGCCCTAGCTACACCACATATGAGGTCACAATTTGACCCAATCTAGTAGCAACTAATGGTGACCCGTTTGTCACCTAATATAGTCAAGCCAAATCTATGATGTCTATACATCAAATATGCTAACTCTCCTACCCACCAATATCATTTAATATTTTATCCCACATGGCTAAGGCTCTCCTCTCTTCCATGTTATCTAGTATACCTATAGTCACTAATACACCTACTATCGATAACCTTAAGATGGATGTACATCCTCTAGAGTGATAGCTACCTTCACATCTCTAACTTCTACAGGTTTGCCTAGTGTTCTTCATATTGGACACCTACACACCTCTTGTAGTATAATTATTTGTCTATAACACTAAGGTAAGTAAATTTATGTATTTTTCAAATCTATTCTTTCCTTTATCTTATTGCTTACTAAACTTTACTTAGCATCAAAATTTTATGTTATCATGTTCTATTTCCTAAAGCACCATCCCATGTTGCACTTATGTGACACATGATGATATTTTATTGGGAAATATGTATACACATAATATTTTCAATTTTTTTTCATTTACTGACACTTTTTATCTTGTAAGAACCAATCGAGTCTCAAGCTCTCTAAGTGTATGACTTAAGGGGTGCAATGAGAAAGTGGTGGGTAGACCATTAATGCTTCATAAGATTGTTGTCCCTTTTTCAAATTTCCATATTCAAACTTATCTACTAAAAAAATTTACCTTAAGGTTATTATTCTCTATTTTACCCATTCCAAATATTTATCATGCTTTACCCTCCTTTTTCTTGCCTTGACCCCCTTTCATTAGTTGACTATACTAGGTTAACTAGATCAACCCTGTATAGTTTTTAGCCTCTTATTAATATATAGGGTCAATAGGGTCAACCTTGTACTATTTATGGATATTTCCATTTGGATTTTTTATCCCTTTATCTAACCTAGTTTGGGACTTCGTGATTTACCTCCCAAAAACATACATTAGATCAACATTATACAACCAACATATTCAAAAGGATTTAGGGCAAGATCTACCTATATATACATGTTCATTTACAACCACTTAAAAATAAAGAAGTAAATAATAATAATAAGTATTAATGAAAATCTACTTATTAACCATTATGATTGAGGAATAAAAATTAGGGTTCCGTACTTTCTTTAGAGATATAGATCTTGTCTTATGGATAAGTATTTTAAATGCATATATAGGTTGTGTAGCCTAGATATGATTTGTTTTTATTATCATTACATACCACAATAATATCTTGTGAATCACCTTACCCAAGGGAGATATTGAGGCTATATGGGTTCATATTGAATTTAAGTATTCCTAACTTTATTTCTCCTTTGTAAGAGTAGATAGATAATGCAATTATGCTTCTCTCCCATGCATTAGGATTTCATATACATTGACATGAGTATATTCATATATTCATGTTTATTTTAGTTTTTTAATTTCTAAACCTCATTTTTTACCACATTTTTTGGTGTGCACTAGATTAGATTTACTTTATTATTATTAGACATAAGTGAAATAACAAAACATAAGACTCTTTTAGGGTTGTTGCATGCTTGTGTTAGATTTTAAGCTTTGAAACACTTCCTAGCATGGTATATCATGATAAGTGATCCCATAATCAATTCTAGTAGATCCCCATATTTCCCATGATCCTTATTAACAAATGCATTTTGAAGTATAAGTATATGTATTATCTATCTTCTTCAAGTCATGATTGATTTATAGACATGATGCATTTCTAATGGTATGCACCTAGTAGCCTAGTGTGTTGAGATGGTTGAGGCTAAGGAGTAGAATTTTGGAATCTATTAAGCATGGAATGAAGGTGTATGAATTTTTTTTGAGGTTTTGATATCATTTTAAGATGTTTTAAGGAGGTTTCTAGGTCAAGGTATGGTCTGCAGTTCTAGGATTAGTGGTCTAAGAGAAATTGTGAGGCCTATTGAGGGATAAATTGAAGACAACAAGGTGTGTGAGATAATGGGATATTTTTCATGGTTTTTAGTAGTTGTGTCAAAGGTGTTTACCAAATTCTAAGTCTTATTTCTAAGGAAAAAGTGATAAAACTAGGTCTAAGGCTTTCAAATGTGCTAGAATGGCAAGTTAAGAACTCAGGAGAAGTTTGTGATGCTCATTGGCATGTGTAGAATTTTCACGGTGAACTAATACTTTTGGATTAGGTGTATAAGTTTACTAAGAATATTTTAGAATAATATTTTAGATAAAATAATACCTCAACTTTATGAATAAATATTAAGAAGGTAAGGAGGTTTTTGTGCTTGCAACCCTCATAGTGGAGAAATTAGAAAGATGTGAATGGTTTTGGTCTAGAATGGATTGGAAAGTCAATTTTTTTGATTTTATGTTGTATATAACTCCTTCAGGCACCTCTAAGTGGTAGTGGTGTGTAAGGGTAGTGAGTAGAAAGTATAAAAAAGAGCTTGTTCCTAGAGAAATTAGTGTTATAGGCAAGTTTGACTAAGTTAACACATGAAAGATATTGGAGTTTGAAGGTCAAGAATTTTTATTGAGACTAATGGAGTTATATTTTAAATATATATACTTTGTTTTAATCATATTTTTTAATCAAAATGTCCTATTGCTAAATCTACAAAGAGTGAAAATAGTGAAAATAACTAGGTAGAGTGAAAAAGTGATTAGGGAAGAGTTCTAGGTGATTAGGTATGGATCAAATGATTTAGGGTATTTTTTAATACCTATTAATATTTTTAAATTTATTTTAAGTTTTTTTATTCCCATACATAATAAATAAATTTCCCATAAAGTGACTTATCTATGTAAGGCAAGACAGTGGAACCTTGGACAACGAGAATGATCTGTAGGAGAAAAGTTGCCATTGAAGCATATAAATTTTGTGTTTGAGGATTATATAAGAATAGTTATGGCCTTTTGAATTCATTATAATATCTTGAAATTTTTTCCTCAATTTTGATAAGTCATGCTCATCATGACTGTGTTTTGAGTCAGATTGATTGTTCCAAGTATGATAAGGAAAGTAATGTGCTTGAGCCCTTGTGACAAGAGGTGATGTATATAATTAATATATTTATGTTTTTTGAGACATAATATATCTTTTAAATCCTTTTATAAGTTATAGACGTAGTTTGAGGTGCTGATATGAAGAATCCAAAATGTCTTAATATATTATTTTAAGACTTTTTAAGAGAGACTTGAGAGATTGGTCTATAATACCAATGAATGATGCTGGAACAAGAAATCTAAATTATGGATAATGATTTATAGATATAATAGGATATATGGATTTGTATTATATTTCATTAAATTTTTATTTTAAGTTTAAATAATAATTTGTTCATGACTATACTTTTGGAGGCTACAGGGAGTTTTTGAGTAGTCCTATTGTAGAGGTGTTTTTGGATGCTTAGAGCTTTAGTGGTGACTCCAATGAGAATTGTAAGATTATTTGGATACTTAATTATCTATTTTTGTGATGTTTTTAGGTGTTTTTTAATAAAATAAACTATATGCCTCAGTTCTAGAAGATAGAATTTTCTATGTATGAAGGCCTAAAATTTTAGTAGACCTAATTGATAGGTTCAAGTGGTGAGTTAGAGTTATAGGTGTCATGGAAATATCAGAGATTGAAAAAGGTTATATTATAGGTAGGTTTTATGTTTTTTATCCATTGGTAAAGTTTAAAGGTGGTCTAAGAGTTCCAAGTTGTAATGTGTACACGGATAGACGTAATTGTTTTAGGTCTCATTATGGCCTAATGGAGGGTTTTAGGTCTTAAGTATAATGACAAACATATGGATTGGTTATCTCACTTATGTAACATGTTTGGAAATATTATAGGTGATTTTAAAATTTGGAAGTTATCTTTTTTTGCCAATATGGGTTAGATGAAGTGTGTTGTATAAAGGCAAGGCCTAATAGGCCTATTTAAACTAGTTGTGTGAGTAAAAACTTAAGTGAAGGAGAGAACCTTTGAAATACAAGTAGTATGTAATTCATGACCATAAAAGATTAAATATTATTATTCATTTATAAATAATCAAGTTAATTCAAGTGAATACATAGGTCATTGGACCTAATAAACCTAAAAGAGGCAAATTAAGTGAAGAAGCATAAGTGGCTTGTATGAGGTAGAGAGTTAGGTTTTCAAGATTTAGATCAAGATAAGTCCATCATCAGGGGTTTTAAAAATAATATTATAATTGAAAATTAGTGTTTAGGTGATTTATTTTGTGCTTGATCATCTAGGGGGTTGTAACCTCCTTGCTAGTTGTATCTAGCTAAAGGTTAAGTAGGTGCTTGACTAAATTGAGGGGTTATTGCTTCTTGATTAGTTGGTGATAGTATAAATTAAATATTTGAATTCCAATACATTATTCCATATGACTTTTTTAGTGGGTTTTATTCCCCAAGATGGTTTCCCATAAAATCTCTTGTGTCATCTTGTGATGTGCTTATGTGATTGTTTATTTCTACATTGATCTCTTATATATGCTTCATGGAATAATGTTTGGAATTTAATATGAATTTTTGTAGAACTAATTCACCTCCCATATTAGTATATAATTTAAAAAAATTGTATCAGATCCATACCTTTGAAATAGGCTTAATATCTTATAGGTGATCCTAAGTAGCTTGAAGAAGGAAAATGGTCATATTATTTGTAGTAATGGATAAGTTTGTGAAGATTATGGTTGAGGTCTACATAATTGTGTTAGAAATATTTAAGAATAAATACTATACCAAATCTAATTCTAAGATCAAACTTGAATTGATAGACAAAAGGACCTTGAAGACATGTTGAAATATAGTACTATTTGTATTAGGTCTCCATGGGACCTAATTAGAGTATGAGAAGTAATGGAGATTTCTTAGTAAGAGTGAATGGTTTGTGGATACCTATGCATAGATAAAACTCATATATAATTGAAAAATATTAGATGACATGTTTTGGTTGATTAAGAGATATGAAAAAGTGCATGTGTGCATGAAATACATCATAAAAGTAGACTGAGTGTTAAAGTATTTGATATTGGTGGAATAATATAGCTTGCATAATTGTTTGGTGTTCCTAGAAGCTCAAGGAAATTTATCAAAGTGTGTGATATTTTTATCAAAGGCATAGACATCCTGTTAGTGCTCTATGTATAAACAAATTGATATCATATTTGATGAACTAGCTCAAGAGGTGAAAGATAGTGATATGAGGGTTTGGTGTCTATAAACTATAATAATAATGATCTTGATTCTAATGGCTCATTTATGTACTATGGAGTTTTTTAATCACTAGGTGTATGTTATTCAATGTTCTTTTAGTTGTTATCATGTTTTTGATGTATGTTTGAGTACGAGGTGGTGTCTAAGATGACAAGTTCAAGGCAAGGACTTGTGAATTGAAGATTGCGTCTTCAAGACCAATTCCATTATGTTAGACATTTGTTTTATATTGTGCTATAATATTAGGATGACTTGTTATTATGAATTGAGAGTGATAATTAGTTTTATGAAGATGATCCTTGTTCTCTAGCTTGACAAGATGGCTTGTAAGCTTAAAGAAGTCAACTATGGTAATCTTGAGAAGTAGTGTAATTGGTTGTAATTTACCTTGGATGTCATGATGACCTCACAAGGTCATAAGAGAGTTATAATTTCATATTTTAAATGTTATAAGAATGTTTAGAGAGATGAAGATGAAATAATTATGAGTTTTCATATAAGGGTTTTGAGTGTGTTTTTGAGAAAGTTAAAGAATGTTATTTCATGAGTTATTTCATTATGTTGAGAGATCCATTGGTATCTTGGTGGCCTCTCTGAATCATATCTAATTATGTTGGCATGGTTTTGAAAGGACATTAATATATTTAGTGATTTTGAAAGAGACATTGACCTATGTATGGTACATTTTTTGAGTTTCTTAGGTAAGGTTTTATGTGTGCATACAGAGTTGATTACTTAAATGAATTTGAAGAATATATTGAAGGTTTGGTATACTATATAAGCATGAAGATGATATTTAGGTCATATATTATCAAAGAATGTTTTTTAGTCCTTATTTGTTTATTTGAAGGAGTCAAAACTATATCAAAAGCTCTATTATAGTTTATAAGGTCTCACAAACCTAATATGACAAATTATTGAACAAGAAGGGTATCTTGTAGTTGTTTGAGCATTAATGGATTGTGTTACTTGAAAAAGTAGAAATTTTATGTATGAGGAGTTTATTTACCCTATTGTGAAGTTGTTCATGCCTTCTTGAGATGTTCAAGTTGATCCAAGAAGGCAAAGATAAGCAAGAAAGAGTGAATCCATGTTGATTAGGTCTCCATGAGACCTATTGGTTGTATAAGGCCTAATGGTGAATTATATATGGATATTAGTGTTGAAAATAACTAAAGTGAAGTATATTAAAAGAGATTATTTGAGCCATGATTAAACACAAAAAAGTATAAATAGTGACAATCCTAGTATATGTTAATGATGTTTTGAGAAAACTTGTAAGAAGCACATGATCATGAGGGGAACATTGATAAACCATGAATAAGAAGTTGTATAAATCAATATAGTGGATTTTAGGAACCAAGGATAAGGTATCATGGAACAATTCCTAGAAATTTATATCCATACCCAGTGGTTGAGATATTGTATTTGAAGGTGCCATGAGTTATATCAAGCATCAATGGTTTGAGGAGTTTGTTTAAAGGCAAACAAATGAGTTTTTTATCTATTTATTTTTAGTTTCAAGTATACATGGATTTAGGGGGATATAACTTGGA
The DNA here is from genome assembly GCA_037957365.1 of Torreya grandis. NCBI lineage: Eukaryota > Viridiplantae > Streptophyta > Pinopsida > Cupressales > Taxaceae > Torreya > Torreya grandis. The sequence goes on from JARHVA010008727.1 coordinate 29,715, forward strand.
TATTTTGAGAGGCTTGAAGAGATATGAATAATGTGATGGGGATTATATGTAAGATGTTTTAGGCATGATGGAGATATAGAGAAGTATGTTATAGATATGAACTCAAGAGATAAGCCACAAAAGATGATATGATGACTTGATCAAACCAAGTCATAATTTTAAATATGTATTGAATATTCATTCATTAATCAATGGAATATAGTGATATGTAAGTGAATAGGTCCAAGGATTAGGTAATAAATAATGAGTGAGAATATAAAGATAAGCTACCTAGTAAACGAATAAGAAGGTACATGTTTGGTACATGAAGATGATGATCAAGGTGTGTATGTCAAAGTGGGATCAATTTTTAATCCTTTTACATGAAATTCAATTGACTATCTTGAGCACTTAAATTATATTTGAATGTATACATAATGATAGGGGAGATTAGTTGCTATCTAGTCCACCTTGCTATTTATGGCAAAGGAGGAGAAGGAGAAAAAGAGGTTTCAATCAATGATAAAGGGGGATATTTTTAGGAGGTGTTTTCATTGATTTCAAAGGTAATTCCAAAGTGGTGATGTCATTTATAAAGTATGATATCGTGAAGTGATAAGAAGGATTTTAAGATGTCTAATTATGGCATGATAGACCTTGTGTGGTGGCATAAGCTTGGTAGCCTAGTATGTTGACTTGGTTGAGGCTAGGGAGTATAATATTGGTATATATGGAGCATTTCATGATGGTTTATTACATGTATATGAGGTGGTGAGATCATTTGAAGAGGTTTCAAGGAGGTTTCTTTGTCAAAGTATGGTCTACAGTTCTAGGCCTAGTGGTCTAAGAGACCTTGTGAGGCATGTTGAGGGATCAAGTGTAGATTACAAGGTGTGTGAGATCATGGGATCCTTTATATAGTTTTGATTTTTTTTTCAAAGTCGTTGACCAAGTTATAGGTCCTAGTACTAGGGAAAAAGTGAGAAAATTGGGTTTAAGAAGTTCACATGTGCTAAATTGGCAAGTTGAGAACTTGAGAAGAAGTTTGTGATGTTCATTGGTATGTGTAGATTTTTCATGGTGTCCTAAACCTTTTTGAGTATTTGGAGAAGGTTCCTAAGAATAGTTTAGAATAATTTTGGAGAGAATCCAAGCTGTCAACTTTATGAACAAATGTTAAAAAGGTAAGGAGGTTTTTGTGCTTGCAAACCCTCATAATCGAGGCATTGGAAAGATGTGAAAGTTTTTGATCTATAATGGATTGGAAGGTAAATTTTTCTGATTTTATTTTGTATATTACTCCTCTAGGTACCTCTAGGTGGTAGTGTTGTGTTATGATAATGAGCAGAAGGTACATAAAGGAGCTTGTTTCTAAGGAAATTATTGTTATAGGTATGTTTAACTAAGTCAAAACATGAAATTTATTAGAGGTTTAAAGTAAATAATTATTATTTAGATCCATGGAGTTACTTTTTAAAGATAAATTTTTTGTTTCAATCAGCCTAGTTAATCAAAATGTCCTATCACTAAATCTGCAAAGATTGAAAATAACCACATAAAGTGAAAAAGTGATGAGGGAAGAGTTTCAGGTGATTAGGGATGGATAAAATGACTTAGGGTATTTTTTAGGACATATTAATCCTTTTAAATTAAATTTTAGGTCTTGTTGATGATCATACACAAACAAGAAAGTGCTCACAAAGTGACTTGTCTATGTAAGACAAGATAATGGAACCCAGGACAATGAGAATGATTTGTAGGGGGAAAGTTTCCATTAAAGCATATTAATTTTGTGTTGGAGTATAATATAAGAAGGTTTTATGACATTTTTCGTGCATTATAATATCTTGGAAGTGTTTCCTCAGTGTGAGAAGTTATGCTTACCATGACTATGTTTTGAGTTAGATTGACTACTCCAGGGATTATAGGGAAAGTAATGTTTTGAGCCCTTATGAAAAGAGGTCATGAATATATTGATTTTTTTATACATAATATATATTTTTGATATTTTTTGAAGCTATATAGGTAGGTTTAGAAGTTGATATGAAGAATCCAAAATGGCTTAGCAGGCTATGTTAAAATTGTGTAAGAGAGACATGAGTGATTGGTCTGTAATATGAATAAATGATGCTAGAAAAAAAATATGACTAATGGATAATCATATATATATATCTTATATTATCCACATATGTTTCTTATATGTCAGTAAAGTGTTCTTTAAATTTTAAATAACAAGTTGTTCATGACTATACTTTTGGAGGCTATAGGTAGTTTTTGAGTAGTCTTATTGTAGAGGTGTTTTTGGATGCTTAAAGCTTGAGTGGTTATGTATAATAGACATGGTAAGTTTATTGGGGTAATTAATTATATATTTATGTTATTTTCTATGTGGTTTTTTGAGAAAAACAATTGTATACCTTAGTTATAGAAGACAAACTTTTTTGTGTATGAACGCCTAAAAAGAAAGTAGACCTAATTGATAGGTTCAGCTGATAAGTTAGAGTTAAAAGTGTCATGGACCTATGTTGTATTGAAAAATGGTCTATTGGAGTTATTTATTATGTTTTTTATCCATTATTTAATGATTAAGTTTGTCTAAGAGGTGTAATTTTTAATGTGTGCATGGATAGACATAATTGCTTTAGGTCTCATTAAGACCTCATGGAGGGTTTTAAGTCTTAAGGATAATGGATCACCTATGGAGTGTTTGTCTCACCCATGTAACGTGTGTGTGTACCTATTATATTATTTATTAAAGTGTGTAAATTATCTTGGTTGACCAACATGGGCTAGATGAAGTGTGTGTTATAAAGTCAAGGCCTAATAGGCTTATTTGGACTAGTTATATGAGTGAAAACTTAAGTGCAGGAGAAAGCCTTGAAAGAGAAGGAGAAAGTAATACATGACCATCATAGATTAAGGATGATCAGTCATGAATATTTTATTAATTTAATGTAGGTGAATACATAGGTTATTGGACCTAATAATCCTAGAAGATTCATATTGAGGGAAGAAGACTAAGTGGCTTGTATGAGGTAGAGAGACAGGTTTACAGGAGTTAAAGCAAGAGAATTAAATTTTCAAGTGTGTTAGACATTATATCATAGGTTGAGATCATTTTTTAGGTGATGGAGTTGGTTATTGATCATATAGGGGGTTGTAGGCTCCCTATTAATTGGTGTTGGTTAAAGGTCAAAAAGGTGTTTGACTAAATTGAGAGGTGGGTACTCCTTCATCAGTTGGTACTGGTCTAAATTGAATATTGTCATTATTAGGTAGTATTCCATGTGTATGGTTCAAAGGGTTTTATTCTCTAAGATGGTTTCCCACATAATATCTTGTGTCATCTTATGATGTGCTTATGTTGTTGTTTACTTATAAATTGATCTCTTATATATGTTTCATAGAATGATGTTTGGAATTGAATATGCATTGTTGTGTAACTAATTCATCCCCCCCTCTTAGTAGATAATTCCAACACCTTAATTTCCTTTTGATGAACATATTAAATATTAAATTCATTGAGCAACATAATCCACTTATTCATTCATCTTGTGAGGTCTGATTTTGATAGTAAATAATTGAGAGGATCAACCTTAGAAATGAACTAGACTTGATTGTTAAGCATATAGTGCTAAAGTTTTTGTGAATAAAATATAATAGATAATCATGATTTTTCAATTGAATTATAATTAAAATCATATGAGATCAAAGTGTGTTTGAGATAATAAATATCCTTCTCCTTCTCCTCATCATTATTTCTTTAGGGCACCTATCACGCATAGAGTCACATAAATATATAGGAGCACAAGCCTTCCCATGATAGGGGATGATAACATACGTAGATTTGTCAAATAATTATTAATATTATTGAAGTATTATTGACATTTAGATTTCCAATTAAAATTTGTCTTCTTATTTAAGAGATGAGTAAATGGGTGACATTTATCTATGAGCTAAGAGATGAACTATCAAATAGCTTGTAACTTACCTTAAAGACTCTTGAGCTTCTTTATATTACAAGGGGGAGGCATTTCCATAATGGTTTTAACTTTATCTAGATCCAATTATATCCCTCTCCTATATACAATAAACCCTAATAATTTTCTTGAGGTTATGAAAAATACACATTTCTTTGGATTCAATCTAAATTTATATTCTCATAGTCATTCAAAGATTCTTCTCAATACTACATGATTATTTGATCTGAGTTGGGACTTCCTAGTATATCATCCACATAGTCCTTAGCTATATCATGCATCATATCATGGAAAATAGCTGTCATTGCCCATTGATAAGTATCACTATAATTTTTGAGACCAAAGGGCATTACTTGATAGCATAAAGTTCCCCATGGATTGATGAAGGAGATTTTATGTTAATCTTTGGTTACAATTTTTATTTGATTGTAACCTAAAATGCCATCCATGAGAGATAACATTTCATACCTAACTATTGAATTCATGATCATATCAATATTTGAGAGAGGGAATTCATCTTTAGGACATGCCTTTTTAATGTCTTAGAAGTTTGTATAGATCTGAGTCCCACCTTAGGGCTTAGCCATAGGAACAATATTATATATCCGATTGGAATAATCAATGGGTTAGATAAAGATTATTTCCAATAATTTTTGTAGTTCCTTCTTAGCTATTAAGGCTACTTTTTTATCTTTCATAATTTTTTATTTATTGATATAAAATTAGGATGAATAAAAAAATGATGAACAACTAAGAAGGGATCAAGTCCTGGCATGTTAGAATAACACCATGCAAAAAGATATATAAATTCTTTGAGCATCTCAACAATAATCTGACATTCTTCAGGTGTGAGAGTTTTCCCTAATTTGATGATTTTGGTATGTTCTTCAGTTCCAATGTTCACTTTGATGACCTCCTCAATTAGAGAGGGTGATGATATTTGAGATAAGGGGATAATGATAGATCTAAGCTATCTAAATCAAAAACATGTGGGAGTTATGTGTCTATTTTGGTGTATTATCTAATTGAGCTAAAACATGTGGAAATTCTTTTAGACTTTGATGTGGTTCTTTATCTTCAGCCTCCTCTTCTTTAATTTGGTCAAGGGGAAGCTATTGTTCCCAAAAATAAATCTATTGAATAATATTAATAGAAAATCCTTTCTTATGGTCACCATAAGTCATGAAATCTTGAGCTCCCAAAAATTCTAAAATGGCCTCATCATTTTGAAACATGTCAAAGGATGGATCCTAATGTTGATCTAAATAAATTAATGAGGAACGGCAAAGGGATATGTTGATGGTGGAGATATTGGTGTCAGGGAAACTTTTTGTGGTAGAAATCTCCTCGTTATGACTATAAATGGAACCCATCTTGATTTCTTCATGGAAAGAGACTCCTTAAGGACTAAAGTAGTATCCAAAATAATACTATTTAAGTAATTATTAAGTAGTTTATACCCTAATCTAATATATTTTGGACATTATTGAACTATTATTGGTTTAATCCTACCTTGTTCATGTCTCCCTAATCCTTTTCCTTGATAATGCATGTTTTATAACTTTTTTTGAATGTGGGGGTATCTTTTTCTATAGGATGTGAGGGCATCATCTTCTAGAATGAGACATGATTCATAAAATTTATAAATATATTATTTTTATAATAATCCTATACTAGAGAAGTCCATTGGTCCAAATTTATAGCTGATACGCTTGGTATTCCACATATATGAGGCCATGTAACTTCGTGGGGAAAGAGGTAAGCAACCTACATAAAAGGTTTTATATTCATATTCCATGTACCCTATGGATGTGAATTTTAGACAAGTGACATCAAATAATAGATTAGAAGTAGGCAAGAGGTCATCAAGCATATATATTTAGAATCTATTGGGTTTATAATGGAGCTATTAATTTTAGGATAGTAGCAGGAAGATGAAGATTGACCCATTTAGCAACTTCAAAAATGTTTCATTTCCTTAGGAATGGTGACTTTCATGCCTGACTGTAGATATTTTAGATATTGACGAAGGGTATATGGGACTATTTTCATCTCATTAATACATGGGAGAACTAATAGTATATTATAGGGTAGATCCACATCCATAACATGAATCATGATTTGATTTACCATGGGTTCCATAATAATGGGAAGGTAGATGGTACCTACATATGGCTATTCATTATCATCATATTATTTTATCATGATAAAAATAAGCCCTAAAAAAGCTTTAAAATACCCCAATTAATTTATGAAATCCATATTTCATAATTTCAATGTAGACCCTCCACCTATGAGTACTCGGGGAATGTGGTGATTGGATATGGAGACTTCTATGAATAATGGGTAGTTATGATGGGGTCCAATAGGAGGCATGTCCTAGGCACTATTTATGTAGAAGATTTCACCCTTGGTAGGAGGCTGAGCTCTTGCCTTCTTCACATAACTATGGAAACTCCCCTCTCACCTATGGGACTAGCGAAGCTAGAGGGGAGAGTCTCTAGATAAGGGCTAGCTCCCTTTGATGCATCATGTTCATTCCAACAAGTGTTAACATGCACATATATATAGATATATAATGGGGGGGATGAAAAGGGAGAAAGATTATAGGAAAACAAACCACTCTAAGGAGGTGATGCACCAAAATGAATTTGACCTTCTCACCCTCACACTAAAACTAGACAAATATATACATACACTTCACACTTGGTAGAAGGACCAGGCTACAAGAAACTTGGCAAGGAGGCTTTGATGAAAAATACAAAAAAAAAAGATTCACCAAGGTGCTGTGAAATGCACACTGTGAGTAATTTCTTCTATTTTGCACTTCCAAATAGAGCTCTCCTTGTCAACTATAGAAATGGCTCCTTATAGACAATAGATATGCTGGTGTTGGACACCTATGAAAGCATTAATAAATAATGACTAAACACAAACTAACACTCAAGACATACACAAAAATATCTATCCAAGATAGAGGTAAAAAATGTGTTTATTGATTCAGGTGAAATTTTGCCAGGGCTATGCCTTACAAATGTGGAAGATCCTTACAAAAAATGACAAGTCCTTAATATATAGGAGAGGGAAGGAGGCCTTTTGGCACCCCTTTTACAAGTGACCCATGTGCCTTATGAGCATTGGGAAGAGAAAGCCACTCAAAACATCAATGAGCATGCACCCATTGTTTGCTTGTAAGGTTGCTTCTTCAAGGTGATTACATGGTTTGTCTACTCATAAATGCGAAATAAAGAAAATTGGTTACACTGCTAGCTATTTGTGCCTCCCAATGGTCAATTCACAAGCATTGTATCATCTATCAAAATAAATTCTTGAATTGGTGCCTCCCTTCACCACTTGGACTATCTGCCTGCTCCTACACCTAGCACTTTTGTCTTTTCTACGTTTGTCTTCTTCTTGCTCCTTCAGCCCTTGGGGGTGATCTTCTGGCGGGTCACTGCATTTTTGGGCCTTTTCCATGGTTAGCACTCTTCTAGTTTGAAAGCAAATGGCTATTTTACTATGTTAGAATTAACGTTCACATGGCTATCATCACTTTGAAAACCAACGGCTAATTCGCTTCCTTATATTTGATGGCATCTAAGATGTCACCGTCCTTGGCAATTTCCTTCAGGCTTTTTTGCTAGTATTGTCCAAAGTGTTGAACTAAATGATTAAACCAATCCATTAGTCTAGTTCAATGGTTTAATGAAGTGCACCAAGCCACTTCAACCAAACCTTTGAACTTTCTTTGTTTGCTTCTACCGTTGAACCTACACGTTGAATTGGAGGTGTTAAACCAAAGCGTTGAACCACCAATTGAACCAAGGCTATGAACTTTGCCGATTGAACTCTACATTGAACTTAGATAATTGAACTAAGCCAAAGAACTTGAAGATTGAACCAAGCACTTGTAGAGTCTGTAGAAATTCTTAGACTTGTGCAAAATCAAAAAATGAATTGGATTTAAATAGTAGGTGGAGAAGTGGATCGATTTTTTGCCTTGTTGGGCAAAAATGGTCAACAAATTAGTGCCTCCAAAGGGAAGCATACCTGCCATGCTTAGAAGATAGTTGCCTTAAAAATACATTGGGCACGGAGTCAGATTGTAACTTTAAAATAGCAATAGCTTTGATAAATTCCAGAATCAATCACGCTCCAAGAGGAAAAGAAAACATACACAAGGCTAAGAAAACTACTTGTGTGACTACACTTAGGGAAATCAGGAAAGAAACTAAAAACAAACTACTATATATAGCTAACTAAGAATATTTGCTTCCCTCTTGGATCAAAGGGAAAATTTCTTGAGTCCCCTTCTTGGAAAGAAGACTTATGGCGTCAGGCAAGTAGCTGAATGAAAAGGAGAATTGGTGACTTGCTCTTCTTGCCTGTCACCTGCATTGGCTAGTATCTGAGTGAAATAGATTTGAACATGCTCCCAACATATGTGTACTTTATTTGTTCTTGGAAGCTTTTTGAATGTTGGTTCATCATATTGGTGCTCTTCACCAAGAAATTAGTGGTTGTTGGCTTATCACCATTAGCCCTTTGACATGTATAGTCCCTTTACAACATATCATGGTCTAACTTGTTTCCTTCTACCTCATTGAAGACTCTATCAGACTCATCCTCTGCTTCCTCTTGGCCTTCTTAAAGAAGGGTGACTATGGTGATGTCTGAAATGGAATCACAAAATGATTTCTCATCCCACAAAACATCACCTCTCTATTCAAAGCTATCTTTTTCAAGGCATTCCTCTAGGAAGACAAACCTCTCCTTTTCCTCCTCTAACTTAAGCTCTTCAGCATGGTCATCCTCCTCATCGAAGAAACAAGGAAGTTCATCGAACAAGGGGGAAGAGAGCTCACCATGCTTTTGTTCCTCATATTTTTGGAACATCTGCATATATGTAAGACCTACATCTTCTCCATTGCTGATGGTGTCTTCACAAGAAGCGTTAATGATGATTTCTTCTTCATTGTCACTCATGATAGCCCCTTGGGAAATTGTAGCTTGGATCTTCTACTCCTCACTTACCTCTTGTAGAATAGGCTCTTTCTTGAGAAGGGGTGAAGTGGGACAAACATGTGGAAGAGGAGGCAGTCCTTGAGCTAGAATTGAATGATTCTCCTCTTTCCACTTGGTCAGCACTTCATCTATATTAGGTGCAACCTGATATCTCTCTTGGAAGTGTGTAGGTGGGGTGTGTTTAGACATGGAATGTGTTTTTTGGTCTAAACTATTCATCACACATTGGCTGAGGAATCTCTCTCTAGATTCCAACTCTATAATTCTCCTGGCTAGATCCTCTTGGAAGAACCTTTCTTGGAGGTCCCCAGCATCATCATGAGTAGGAGCAGCCTCAACTTCAAGGTTTTGAGAAAAACCTTGCTTCTCCTCCTTCCTTCCCCATAATTCTACTATTTTTCCCCAGTTTAGGATCTCAAAATTAGAATGTTACTCTTATGAACAGGCATCAACTTTGTTTTCTCCAAGGTCCTGGGGCTCCTCTACAAGGTCTGGAAGTTTTACCTCTCTTTCCAGAAGTAGTCTCATCTTAGCCTCTAAATATTCAATTTGTTTGGCTAGGTTATCCTGAAAGAGTCTTTCTTGGAGGTCACCAGTATCATCCTCTTCAAGGCTCTAGGCTAGTTCCTAGCATTTATTCCTCCAACTTGGGATCTGCACATCACCTTGAAAAACTTGGGGAGGTTGAGGAATGCAAGGAAGAGACTGTTGATGCACTAGAAGAGTCTTTAGAAGTGGGACATGCTAGCTAGTGGTATTCCCCCCAATGGAAGATTCATGATCTAAGGAGTTGAGAAGATTGATCTCCATGGGGGGTTGCTCTAGTTCCCTTTGATGCTAGAAAGCTAGAAACATTAAATTAAGAGTAAATGCGTCAGAATCCACTAGAGTGGGCGAGTGCTATTTGATAGAAAGGATTTGGTGTAAAAGAGGGGGCTTTCTTTAGAATAGGAGGGGGTACACAAGGCTGACTGGCCTTGAATAGATGGATTTATCCATTTTGCTACCTCCTCCTCCATGGATTACAAGGCATATGCTTGTCTAAACAAACACTCTTCTTTATACATCAGCTGTTGTTAATACCTGTACTACTCTTCCAGTCTTTCAATCTCCATTGTCTACTTCTCAAACTCTAGGACCACCTCCCTTAACATTGCAAGGAAACTAGGAGAGTTGCTTGAGGTGATTATTTGAAAAGCTTGAGTCTGATCATAGTCACATGAAGGAAAACAAAACCCATGATTTTGTGCAACAAAATTATTCATATAAAAGGTAAGATTTCTGATGGCACCAAGTTACTTAACCAATAGATTCAACTAGGAGTCACCATTGGTGTTTGATGCAAAGCCTCCAAAGGCTGGTCAGTTAAAGAACACACCAAAAATTCTTCAACTCTTTGGACAAAACTTGTCCTAATTGGTCCCACTGGGTGTGCCAAAACTGTTGATGCAGAAGATTGCACCCTTGGCAAGAGGCTGAGCTCCTACCTTCTTCACACAACTATGGAAACTCTCCTCTCACTTGTGGGACTGGTGAAGCTAGAGGGGAGAGTCTCTAGATAAGGGCTAGCTCCCTTTGATGCATCATGTTCATTCCAGCAAGTGCGAACATGTACATATATATAGATATATAATGCGGGGAATGAAAAGGGAGAAAGATTTTAGGAAAACAAACTAATCTAAGGAGGTGATGCACCAAAATAAATTTGAATACAGAAAATAGAGATTCACCAAGGTGTTGTGAAATTCACACTGTGAGTAATTTCTTCTATTTTTCACTTCCAAATAGAGCTCTCCTTGTCAGCTGCAAAAAATGGCTCCTTATAGACAATAGATATGTTGGTGTTGGACCTGTCAAAGCATCAAGAAACAATGACTAAACACAAACTAACAATTAGGAGATACACAGAAAAATCTATCCAAGATAGAGGTAAAAAATGCATTTATTGATTCAAGTGAAATTTTGTTAGGGCTACGCCTTACAAATGTCGAAGATCCTTACAAAAAATGACAAGTCCTTAATATATAGGGGGGAAGGAGGCCATTTGGCACCCCTTTTACAAGTGACCCATGTGCCTTAAGAGCATTGGGAAGAGCAAGCCACTCAAAACATCAATGAGCATGCACCCTTTGTTTGCTTGTAAGGCTGCTTCTTCAAGGTGATTACATGGTTTGTCTACTCATAAATGCGAAATGAAGAAAACCAGTTACACTAGTAGCTATTTGTGCCTCCCAATGGTCAATTCACAAGCACTATATCATCTATCAAAATAAATTCTTGAATTGGTGCCTCCCTTCACCACTTAGACTATCTGCCTGCTCTTACACCTGGCACTTTTGTCTTTTCTATGTTTGTCTTCTTCTGGCTCCTTCAGCCCTTGGGGGTGATCTTTTGGTGAGTCACTGCATTTTTTGGCCTTTTCCATGGTTAACACTCTTCTAGTTTGAAAGCAAATGGCTATTTTACTATGCTATAATTGACATTCATGCAGCTATCATCACTTTGAAAACCAACAGCTAATTTGCTTCCTTATATTTGATGGCATCTAGGATGTCACAGTCCTTGGCAATTTCCTTCGGGCTTTTTTGCTAGTATTGTCCAAAGTGTTAAACTAAATGATTAAACCAATCCATTAAACTGGTTCAATGGTTCAACAAAGTGCACCAAGCTGCTTGAACCAAACCTTTGAACTTTCTTTGTTAGCTTCTACCGTTGAACCTACACATTGAATTGGAGGCGTTAAACCAAATTGTCAAACCACCAATTGAACCAAGGCTGTGAACTTTGTCAATTAAACTCTGCATTAGACTTAGTTAATTAAACTAAGCCAAATAACTTGAAGATTAAACCAAGCACTTGTAGAGTCTGTAGAAATTATTAGACTTGTGTAAAATCAAAAAATGAATTGGCTTTAAATAGCAGGTGGAGAAGTGGACCAATTTTTTTGCCCTGTTGGGCAAAAATGGTCAGACTAATAGCTAGTTGTGCCTCCCAATGGTCAATTCACAAGCACTATATCATCTATCAAAATCAATTCTTGAATTGGTGCCTCCCTTCACCACTTGGACTATCTACCTGCTCCTACACTTAGCATTTTTGTCTTTTCTACGTTTGTCTTCTTCTGGCTCCTTCAGCCCTTGGGGGTGATCTTCTGGCAGATCACTACATTTTTGGGCCTTTTACATGGTTAGCACTCTCCTAATTCAAAATCAAATGGCTATTTCACTATGCTAGAATTGACATTCACACAGCTGTCATCGCTTTGAAAACCAGTGGCTAATTCGCTTCCTTATATTTGATGGCATCCAAGACGTCACCGTCCTTGGCAATTTCCTTTGAGATTTTCTACTTGTATTGTCTAAAGTGTTAAACTAAATGATTAAACCAATCTGTTAAACTGATTCAATGGTTTAATGAAGCACACCAAGCTGTTTGAACCAAACCTTTGAACTTTCTTTGTTTGCTTCTATTGTTGAACCTGCACGTTGAACTGGAGGTGTTGAACCAAAGCATTGAATTGCTGATTGAACCAACGCTGTGAACTTTTCTGATTGAACTCTACATTGAACTTAGCTAATTAAACTAATTTAAAGAACCTGAAGATCAAACCAAGCACTTGTAGAGTTCATAGAAATTCCTGGACTTGTTCAAAATCAAAAAATGAATTGGCTTTAAACAGTAGGGGGAGAAGTGGACCAATTTTTTGCCCTGTTGGGCAAAAATGGTCAACAAGCACTAAAGGTGATTTTTTAAAAAGGATACAAATGACCCACTAATTCCTATAATTTATTGGTGTCAATATCTTTGGGGATATTTAGGTCATTCAATACCTAATTTAATATCTCTCAATGCATAGGGGATGTTTTGAGAAGATCCATTAGTGAGATTTGAGTGGGTATCTTCTTAACTTGCTGATTTATATCATAAGATTTGTCATAACATACTAATATTTTATAATAGATATTTCCCTTTTGAGATGTATAGGTATATGGGTCTTTTGGGGGTGCCCCAAGAACTATTATTTTGATGCATCTGACAATAACCATGCAATCAATCTTGGCCTAGATAATTCTTAATATAGTGCATGATAGTTGAGTGGGATCTTGGGGGATACATATTTTGAGGGTGTTGATGTAGTGATATGGAATGGAATGATACTTAGTATTATTGGAAGAGGAGGCCTAACTTTGGTCTCTTGGTGGCTTCCCATGTTTTTGACCATGTTTGGGTAGGGGGTCTTGATAAATTCCTAACTACTAATTTTTAGATTGATTTGGAGTACTCTTCCCTTATACTTCAATATCAACTTTTTCAATGAGGTCTTGAATATAATTCTATAATTACATACACCTCTCTATGTCATGACCTTTGAATATGTGATATTTATAAAACTCATCCTCATGGTATGAATCAGGTTGACATTGACAATCATCTAAAGGTTATATTTCAAGAAGAGTAATCATGTTAGCAATAATGAATTGCTTAAGGACCATTTCAATGGGTATTCCAAGGCTAGTAAGAATTATTTTTATAGTTTGAGGCTTTGGTTTACCTCATGTCACTTGAATAGAAGAGATATTATGTTGTTCTATGGGATTTCTCTTTTGTACCATTTGAACATGCTATTTGGAATCGATAACCCCATCTCCCACAACATTCTTATTCTTATTGAGGATTTTTTACTTGCCCAAAAATGAATTATCTTGACTTTGATTGTCTTCATTTTGGGAATATAATTTAGTTATTCCCTTTTTAATAAGTGCTCTTTCAATTTGTATCCCTTTTTCAATTATTTCATTAAAAGTCTTAGCACATTAGAGTTCTAACTGATATTTTATCTCAACATTGAGATTATCAACAAATATTTTGGCTAGCTCTTTTTCATGTATTGTACATCAAAGGTAGCTTGCTAAGCTTCTCCAGTGTTGCAAGAAAGATGTTAGGCTTTCCCCACTTCTTTGTTTAGTGTTATAGAGGTCTATGATGGAGACATCATATTTGATATTAAATGAGAAATGTGTTACAAATTTTTTAATTAATTCTCCAAAACTAGATATAGACCCCTTTGGCAGATACATGAACCATTCTAGGGCTGGTCCAGTGAGACTTTCTAGGAAAAGTCTTAGTAAGTAGGCATCACTAGATGAAACTTCATGAAAATCCACATAAAAATCCTATACATGATCACAGGGATCACCTTTCCCTCTATAGTTTTCAAACTTAGGTACCTTATATCTAAAGGAGAAGAGAAAAAAATTGTAATTATATTTCTTTTCTTGTGAGAATGGGTCAATTTATTGGAGTGACTCTTTTATCACTTTCCATTCTTGTGCAAATGTTAGATCCCTAAAGATATTGGAACTTTGGTCATGACTATTATGGGGTTTATTGGAGTCATGGATATTTTGATAGCAAATGATGGCTATTGATTTTGTGTATTGAGTAAAAGTTTTAATTGTTATGTGATCTAATCTATTCAACCTCTAGGGAGGTTTGACTCCTATTAGCCTCAACATAGTTATTTTGAAGAGATGTAGGTTGTTATTCTTCTTCAATTTCTTGTTTAAAAACTTCCTCTTCTTTTGGTACTTGATTAATGTGTGTATGCTGACATGGTGTATTAGGCTAAGTGGAGGGATGGAGTAAGTGTTATAGAGGATTATGGTCAAACTTTGAGTGTAGTGTGCCCCCCATTTCAATGAATCGAGATAGAACTTGGTTGCAATTTTTGTAGATGTACTAGTCAAATAGGTTCCTAATGTCATCATTATGGAGGGTATTGAATTAGTCATATTTTCCTCTAGTGGTGTGAATAAATCCCCCAATAAATATTTCTCTTGGTTGGAAGCTTGTCCCATCCTAAGTTCTTTGGCACAGGTTTGGATCACCATATTGGATGAGGAGAGTGGAGGTGTGATAAGGTGTGATGGGTGATTTGAAGGTTTATGAATACTAATTTTATCTAGAAGTCAAATATAATAGTGGTTATAGAAGGTGATTTATAAGTGTAGTGATTTTAGAAAGGAATGTGAAGATTAGGATGACCAAGGATTACCAAAAGACAAAACATTGTAAGAGTCTAATCTAGCAAGAAAGGAAGGATTCAATGGGATAAAATAATTTTCACACTATCAAATTAGTTATTGGATGGGTTCTAAGTATGAAAAGTCACTAATATGGAATGATGGGAGATAGAATAAAGTCTTTGACAAGGTTGTGTATGTTGATAATACTTAGTCAAAAAATATGATAATGAAGAGATGGAAGGATGGGAAACTACTAGGATTTGGTTATATGACTGAATATAGTATCCAAGGATGATGATTGGGTAAATATGAGGTGGATATTAGATGTTTTTTTTGGGATGGTGATATGTAAAATAGGATATATGAGATGGGTATTAGATGTGGTTTAGAATAGTGAATAGAAGATACAAGATATAGATGTAAAATTTTGTTTAAGATGGTGATATGGATGTTATGATGAGGTTTAAGAATGAGTTTAAGCCTAGGTGTGACTTGGTTTACAATCAACATGAGTTTAACATAACACATAAATAACACACACAGTAACAAGCCCTAAGCTAGTAGACTAAAAAGGGTTTATAACCCAATGATCATAGTGTCTAATAGCTTCACAACCGAGGCTATATTTTGGTGAACCATTAAATAATTAACCAAACCCTCTCAAGCTCATCTACACTCAACTTATTCTTACGATTTGATCATGAATCTAGTAGTGAAATGACTATTACAACCAAAAGGTCCTATGTTAGGTTTGCACAAGCAATTATAGGGGAGTCCCTAGTATACGTGAAGGAATAATGTGGCCCAAGTCTATATAGGACGTTATCTAAACACTTTGTACATTGTATCTTAAACACCCCTCACTCCATGTAACCCTTTATTAGAAATTTTGCTTTACCACCTAATGATAACTCTCTTGATATTTATACTCTAGAAAAATATGGAGTTTGCTTTAGTGAATGGTAATGAAATCCATGTCATTGACCCCTAGTTAATAAACTCATGCATGGGGATGAATTACATGTCATGTGTTATCCTAGACTTAATGGGGGTAACAAATAGGCAAATATAATTGATTTTTTCCAATAAATTATCTATGTGAGGAAGAAGAAATATGTACAATCAAACCAAACAACAAAAAAATATATAAAAGCAATAAGATTAAAATATAATGTCTTTAGGAACCCCTCATACAAACACAAGG
This sequence comes from Torreya grandis, assembly GCA_037957365.1. NCBI lineage: Eukaryota > Viridiplantae > Streptophyta > Pinopsida > Cupressales > Taxaceae > Torreya > Torreya grandis. Next base: position 45,929 of record JARHVA010008727.1, read on the forward strand.
ATTAGAATAAAAAATGGGATGCTTTTATCTTGAGGGGCCCTGCAAAAAAAATGTTAGTAGTTTGACTTAATGTAAAACAATAACTCCCTTACAAAACTATAATTACATAGTACAAAACCATATCTATCAAAAATTCAAGATTATTAGTTTTGTGATGAAGTGAAAAACTAAAAAAAATGATTTTTAACTGATACAAATGGATTATATGTGTTAAAATGACTACTAGATGCTTTAAAATACATGATACTTAAGAAAACATTAGTAGATAACTATGACCATTTGTAACTTTTGACTAATTAATCAAGACATTTAATAAATGGATATCAAGATGATATATTTTAATTGGACAAACAAATTATGAAGATAAGACTGCTAGTTCAGTTTTAAAGACTAAAATAGTGACTCAAGCTATACCCTAACTTTACATAATTATAAAATTGCTACTAAGAATGCAATATCACTAATAGTAGGGCAAAATCAAAGATTTGAGACTTGTGATATTGTAGAAGATATCTTAATAGGTTAATAATATAGTGTTTGGTTTATATTATCCTTTATCTCCTATTTATCCTATTAACCTACACACAACAAGCTCAAAAATAACCTGATCAACACATAACTATTTAAACAAGCTCCAAACAGTCCAAATGGTTGAATTTTAAATGGTTAGATTAGTTTTTTAAAGAAAATATTAGATTTACCAATAAATACCTTCAACTATAGATTAAATATTACCTGGACAAACTCTTACTAGTTTGAGTAGTAAAATCAATACCACAATTTGTGAAGGCAATACCATGAATACCAGGCCAAAACTACAAGTTTGAGAGTTATGATACTGAAGCTCATCTTTAAATAGGCAAATTCTTGATCAATCCTTCCTTTTCTTACACATAAAAGACCAAAACCCTTTCCAGGTAATACCTGATAACTAAAACACCCTTGTAAAGAGGTTAGAGATAGGAAAAATTATTGATATTAATGCAATATTGAAATCTTCAAAACAATGACTACATAGGTAAAGTCATGATTTCCATGTCAAAATCATAATTATCAGAGTCATAATATTACACTTTGAATACCAATATTTAGATCCTTGGCTAAATCTATTTGTCCTACACTCAGGGGATGAAAAATACTTCTAAACAATATAAACAAAGTAGAATTATTATATCAAGGTTAGAAATATACAAATAAAAAACTATTATGGCAACCTAGGAACTATGCAAAACTATGACTACCGAAGCAAAATTGCTATTAGCAAATCAAGATCACTACTTCTGAAGTAGAGATTTTTAACAAAGTGAAAAAACTACTAAGACCACAAAACATTAGTGGTTAAAACCAAGTGTTAGTGTAATATTATTTATTTTACTACAAAATCATGACTACAATATCATTGATACTAGTATCAAAACATGAATATCCAATATATGATGATTTTCTCCAATTTCAACGTTTGATTCTCTTCCAATTAGACTTAAAAGCTTCTAAATAACTTTCAACAAGCTTAAGATATAATTAGAGAGTACTCCCACCATGGTCACTAAAATGTAGCCTAAATTTTGAATTTCTCCTATATTACTATATTTAGTAATAAAAAACCATAACATAAACAACATCAAATAGAGAGGATAAAGAGATAATCAAATTGCCATAGTGAGATTTATTACCATGTTTTACCTTTGGTATTTCCTCTCCAAGATTTCCAAATGATTTTTTGATGCAAAATGTATTGAATGTTGGATTTCTTGACTATGATTTATAATGGAGTTTAATGGATTTCTTGATTAGATGATGGATTTGATAGGATAATATGGATGCAAGAGAGATGATAATGGTAGGAGGTTAGAAAGTTTCCAAGTTATCTTTCATGGAGGCATTATCTTTGTTATATATGAAAATTGAGGTAAAGATCAATGGCTCAAATTTAATTTTGATCCATTGATATCAATGGCTAGAATATTTCCAAGGAATTTTTAATTCCTTAAAAATATCTAGGATAGAGAATTCTATAATAAAGGGGATAAATTAGAGGATATTTTAAGAATTATCTTAGGGTTTAGGGGTGTAGGAATAACTATTTAGTAGGGTGGTAGATGGGTAGGTAAATAAATTATATTTTTAAATTAGAAAGTGAATTAATGAGTAGTATTGACCAAATTTGAATTTTAGTCAAATTGGGTCAAACTTGAAATATTGAAACTTTTCAAAATTTTCCATATGTCCTATAGGGCCTCATGTGTGTCTAAACATATCCCCTATCCTTACTCTAGCCTTGGTTTAAGCCTATCTTCCTTATACTTACCTAGTCAACCCAAGTCAACCTAAGTCAAGTCTAATCAAACATGGGCAAAGGCTCAAATTATTCTATAAATTTCCTAATATGGTAATTGAAGTGTTTTAAAGTGTTCTTAAGTCTTAAATTGGTCCTTTACCATTCTTCATATGCAAAAAATGCCATTTGATCACATTTTTGGCTCATTAAATGACTTATACAGATTTGTCAAATAAGAATATTTGTCACCAACAAAGTTTATAATGTGGATCATGTCAAGAATTAGTTAGAGGTAGTAAGGAAGTAGTTTCATGCAAAAAAATATTGAGTTTCCCTTAAACATAGGCCATTAATGGCACTTGTATGGATTTGGTGGGATCACTTTTAGGTTAAAACATGGGAAAGGTGTCTCTTGAGCTCCCTAAGGTCTTTCCCACACCTAGTGTGCAGATTTTAAGTCAAAACAATAAAATTTTACTTTTGCTCCTTCTTTCCTGCCTTCAAAAGCCAAGAAAGGCCAAATTCAAATGCTTGGTATAGTTTATATAGATGAAGTTGGAGGGAGTTCTCTTATGAGTTGAAAGGGGTCTTAGTTTGATTCAAATCCATGGAAAGAAGTTTGAGTTGCATGGCTCCTCCTTTATGAACCATTGTTAAGAAGCTAGGCAACTTTTTATGCTTCTGCATTCATGAGGGGTCCCTATTTTGAGCTTAATTTGATTGGAAAGGTTGGTTGTTTTTAGGTGTTATAAAGGTAGTCTAGGACACATCCATAGGTTTTTCCCTTATTTTCTTAGATTTTTGAGGTCTCAATAACTCAAGGAGTCTCTTCTAAGCTTGTTTCAGCTAGGCAACCATGAAAGTGCATTATAGGGATTAGTATAGGGGAATATAACATTGAATATAAGTTTTAGAGAGTGGTTTTAATATCCCCATGGTAAAAATCAACCCTTAAAAGATTGGTAAATAATATAGGTCCACCCATGAGGACCAAATTATACACATTGTCCACTTTTTCCTTCTCTATTTGCTCTTTTCATCTATAGGCATGTGATGTTCATGTTGAGGAAAGTTTTTTGAGGTTGGTCTCAAAGTGTTCTTGGTTGATGTCATCCATTTGAGGATTGAAAAATGCATTTGAGGTGTTAGGAGGCCTTTAAACAAATATATTAGTTCTTAATTCCATCCTTTCTACCTTCATACAGTGAAATGCATACTTACAGGTGGTCTTAACAGATGTTGAAATGGTCATTTTAGAACTTTGAATCATAAAATGAACCCCATTTGAGGTCTTAAAATAGGGTGAAGGCATGGTATAACTTTGTGAGGGAGTAGATTGACAAGATAGAAGGTAGAAACATGTTTGAAAGTAAATGATTGAATTCTGGAAAATAATCCTTAAATGTGCAAAATAGAGGTCTAAATGCTTTTGGTAGACCTTATTCAATATGCCTATTAAGTCTTCCAGACCATCTATATTGGTTAATAATATTTACTTTACTTTATACTAGATGTATGCAAAGTTTGAATAGACTATGAATAGTTGAGAAAGGTGATTTTGAGGCTCAAGGTTGCTTTCAAAGTCACTAAAACTGAGTAGTGTCATCTATATACTTGTAAATGTAAATGATCCTTTTGTCACCATAAAGAGAAATGTTGAGCTTTCTCATGATTAGTAGGTTTTAATTATTTGAGTGGAATAAAAATAGCCCAATGGATATAAGTAAAATACACCAACATGGTCTTGTACACTAGAAGACCATATACATGCCCCTTGTATGGATAATGCACCTACAATTGTGAGGAAAGTTGGTGTCTCAGTCAAGTGTTTAATGGTATTTGAGCCCATAAAAGTAAATACAAGGTGAAATAGGGTCTAGGCAAGTTATCATATGATAATGGATATCTAAATGAGGATATTATAATACCATTTTCAATCTTAATTAGACATCTTCACTTACACCAAACCAAGGGAAAAGTGTATTAGTCTAATCACGTAAAAACTTAGTGTTGTGGTTAAAAAGTGCATTAGCATGGTCAATTAAATGAAAAATTGGTAAAAAAATGAAGGACCACCTCAAAGGGGTATTTTTTTGGTGTTATGAATATTTCAAAGGGGAAAACAAGGCTTTTATAGACCCTAAGACCTTAGTAAACACCTATAGTCAGGCCAGTAAATAGTGAGCTTTTGATGTCTTGATGATGTTTGAAAGGCATTCAAGGTGTGAAATAAGTAAAATATAGATCTTGTAACCTTAGAATATTTAGTGAGTATTCATACACATTATAGATAAGTTTCTTAGAGCCACCTCCACCTATAGGTAGGGGAGGAAGAGAAGTTATCATAACCAATTAGGTAGGGACGACTCATTTTGAAAGATTAAGGAACATAGGAGAGGGTTTAGAGTAATAAAAAGTGGTGAATGATTTGTAAACATATACATCATGATTATTTCACCATAAAGGCACTCTCAATAGTTCAACTTCACCAAATAAAGGAGCCCAAAAGTAAGCAAACACAATCCTTATGCCATGCATACATACAGTCTACCTTAGAAAACTTAGTCTTGGTTTTTGAGGGCATTAGAGGGTCAAATGACCAAGTTAGGGGATAAAAACTGGTACATAACAACCTTGAAACTTTTATAATCCTAAAAAATGGTTTTTTTAAGTAAATAAGGGAAGTGACCCCTATTTTGTCTCAAGTAAGGGACACTTTTCCCTTTGCACAAAACCTACAACTTTGGAATGAGGACAAATAGGTGAGCCAGATGCTAAGGAGATCATACAAATAAATATGAGAATTTGGATCAAATTTAATACCACATATAAAACCTTATTTTTATGGTTGAAACCAATTTTATTAGACTAAACCATCTAAGGTTACAGTTAGCACCATGAAGGATGGTAAAGCCTATTGCTAGGTAAGGAGGTCATTTCAATATGTAGCCTTGGAGAGGCACTATAACTTGTTTGATCATGATTTATAAATGTAATAAGAGGATTTTGGGATGATATTATGCAAATAATCTCGATTTTAGGGTTCAAACCACCAAAATTTGTAGATGGACTATAGAGCTAATACCAAGCCTAGCATCTAAAGAGAGATCAACTTTAGTTTTTGGCTTGAAATATATAACAAAACCCATTAAAACATGTTTGTGAGATTATTATATGTATGATATGACCTTAAATTTTTATAAAGGTTCACCAATAATCCATTTTTTGGCTTGAAGGTACCTAGACCATGCAAAATACTTAGAAATGACTCGAATGGCCAATTTGAAATGCTTTGAACGTACATGAGGATTTGCATGGAGAGTTAAGGTGTTTGGGGATGTTAGATAGGGTATTTAAGAATGCCTATGTGGAATTGAAGTATAATTACAATGTTCCATTTTTATGAACAATGGTTAAAACCAAATACCTCACTAAAACCCTCAAAAACCCTAATTCAGACTTGATGGAGGAAATAAGGCTAGTATGTCATCTAGAAGACACAATTTAGACATGAAATTAATTAGAGGTAATATGGGACTCTTTAGGGATCCTCCCCATCCAAATTATTTGTACCTCACTTGTACAAATGGTGTATAACAAAGCTTATTTTGATAAATTTATGTGTTTTATAGGTATGGAGAAGATTCAGATGATGAAATCACTTTTGGGAGAGATATTATGAATTTCATAAGTCTCCATGATCATTAATTGAGGTATAAATTCTCTTAAGGGTGATTTTTATCTTTTTCATCTTAACCAATCTAGTGAGCAGATAGTGAACACTTAGTGAAAATGATGAAAAATCCAATTAAGAAGCCTTTTAAGGCTTTATTCATGAACCTAATAACATGGAAACTATTAAAAAGTGTCATTACTACTTTTTCATGGATTATATTGAAAAAATTGGAATTAGTTTGTGTTCCAAGTGTGAGAGGTGCATGAGGAGGTATTTGTAATTGTTAAGAGATGATTACTCACAGAAAGAAGGATATGAATGGTTTGTGATCATTATAATGCATGTAGAGGCTTGTCAATAACCCCTCCCCCTAAAATCAACCATCATACCTGACCCTATTTAGTGGTGAGGTAGTCTAATAAAGGCAAATCATGAGGGCAGTTTCATATTCATAGAGCATTTACGCCACATATGGAGGAGTTAGATGAGTTGGAGAGACATTTATCTTTGTTTTAATTGTAATTCATATCTAATTATTTATTAAATTATATTGTAACTCCTTTTTTGAAAAGTGTCCTTGTGATTCTTGAGCTTCACCTTCTCTCTCTTCTCTCACATTTTCTATATATACTAGCCTCTTTGGCTATTGTACGGATCTCTCCACCTGAGTGTGGTGAGGCCTTGCTTAAATTTTTCCTTGAAATAATAAAGAATATCATTTTTACTTAATTTATTATTTAATTAAGTGAATTTTGTGGTTTTTGGTATTATATAAGTGTATTTTACTTATCTTGACATGTTATCCTTCCTAGTGTCTTATGTAGTTTGAAAGCTCTCATTTGTAGGTCAACAAGAATTGTCTAATGTGGATTGTAGGTATAGTGAGTAGTATAATTAGTTTTTCTAGGAGACCTAGTGTCTAAGACATCATAACCTAGACTCTCTTCAAGACCCCATTCTTGAAACATTGATGTAGAAGAAGGGATTTTAGTTTGATGGATGAAGTGTATGTGTAGCTTCCCTTTTATCTCCAAGTGCATTGCAAGTGGTGTGAGTAGACCATCTATTTGGTGTATCACATGCTTATCTAGGTTTATTTTAGGCTTATTAACCATTTTCCTCATAAATAAAAGTGTGGATGTGGTGTGTGTAAGTGGTACATCAAGGGAACTAGCCCTAATCTAGAAACTCACCTCAAATTTGGGTCACCCACAGCCTTGAGGTGTTTCCATTGTGACACTTAAATGAGGAGATACTTGTCATCTCCTTAAGAGGTGAAATTTCAAGTGAAAACAAGTAGGTTAGTAGGTAAATAGGATTAGTTAGTAGATTAATGAAGGGGTTAATTGGTTGTGGGGTAGAATAAGGTTTGTGGGATGTGGGAATTTTGATTTAGGGATTAGGATAATTAGTATAATTAGCTAGGAATTATGGTTATATGTTAAATTAGAAAAATTAGTAAAATTATCAAGGTGAATGGATTTAGGTGCATATAATATCATCTCAAAGAGATGTATTTATATATACCTAGATAGATTTTAATGAATCTTAAAGATACCATTACTTGGTAGTAAGAAAGATCTTAAGCCATTCTTTGGGATAATCAACTTCATAATGAAGTTCATTTCAGGCTTTATGGAGATAGTCTGACCACTAAAAAACATTCTCAATAAGGATGGACATATAGAGTAGACACATGAAGCACATGAAAATTTTGATGACATCAGGAAGTTAATTTTGAGCACATCCATACTCATAAGTCTATATTACACATAGTTATTCTACATCTACTCCTTCACTTTAGAGCATTCTAGTGTTGTAATATTGACTTAGAATATAAGTTGGGGATGAGAGACCTATCTCATTTATGAGATCCGCACTCAAAAATATTGATCTTATAAATTCAGCCATTGACAAATAGATTTATTTCTTAATCAAAGATATCAAAAAATTTAAACATTACATCCTATGTAACAAAGTGTTTATTATAAAATGGACTTTTCTATTCCAAGTAATCATAAATTTTGGGTTTAATGATAAAATGTTTCGCTTGATATGGAACACGATCTCTTCTACAAAATTCTTGGTGCTAGTTAATGGTGTTCCTATAGGGTTTTTCTTGTCCTTTAGAGGAATTCATTAGGGAGACCCTCTCTCCCCATACTTATTCATCATTATGGTAGAGGCACTGGGAAGATACATACAAGCAGATATAGCCTCAAAATAGCTAGTGGGCATCAAACCTGCCTCCTCCCTTCATCTTATGGTGGTAAAATAGTTTGTGGATGATACCATCTTCTTTAGAAATCAGTGATTGAATTTATAAGATGGAATAATATCTTAAATAATTATGCCAGAGAGTTGGGACAAAGGATAAATCTCTAGAAAATCAATGTGTATTTCTTCAACACTCTTAATAAACTTAGACATATAATCATTGATTTATTAGAATGTGTTGAAGCTACCATACTAGCTACCTACCTAGGTCTCCCACTCTTAGTCAAAGAGGTATCTCTTAGTTTTTGGAAAGGAATTGTGGAAAGAATGCAGAGGAAACTTCTTGGCTAGAAAGGGAAACTACTCAGCAGTGATGGTAAATTGCAACTTCTTTGGGCTTCACTGCAAGGTATTCATATATACTTCTTATCTCTTTTTAAAATTCCTATATATATATATATTACTAATAAATTAGAACTGATCTAAATAAAAAATTTATGGATGGGAGTGGAAGACAAATAGATAATGTCTTTAGTCAGATGGGAAAAAGTGTGTCTTCTAAAATCTCATGGTGGACTTAATATTAGGTCTATCAAGAACATGAACAAAGCCCTTCTCTCAAAAGTTAGTTGGAACTTGATGCCCAAAAACAATGATTGGGGGAAATAATGTATGCCAAATACATGCATAGCATTGATGATTCCTACTTTATTCAATAGACGGGATTGCCCCAGGGATCTATGATATGGAATAAAATGCTAAAAAGTAGAAGCCTTTTTAAACAAGGAATTAGATGGAAACTTGGAAATGGTTGGCATATTAAATTCTAGGATGATATATGGTTAAAGGACAAGGCTCTCATCACACAAGGAAACTATGGAGAGATTGTTGACTTGGCTACCCAATTTTTTGGAGATAGGGTCAGTGATTATATGGAAAATAACAATGGGATGAGGAGCTAGAAAAATCTATTGGACTGATGTCATCACCAGCCTGAGATTTTCCCTAGAGTTTGGGAGATCTAGAAATGTGTTTATGAGATCAAAATCCCTCTCTTCCCCTAGGAGGATGAACAATACTGGTGGACAGATAAGAATGGATCATTCTTTGTCAAATCTACTTACCATTTGCTCATTCCTAAAGCTCAGAATAAAGATGTATGGAAAAAGGTTTGGAATCATAAACTTATACTAAAAATTAACATGTTTTGGTGGGTTGATACTCATAACAAAATCCTTACTCAGGATAACCTTCAAAAGAGTAAATGTCTCTTGTGTGGTTCAAAAGAGGAATCAGTTTCACACCTCTTTATCCACTATGATTTTGCCCAAGAATTATGGGGCACAATACTTAACAACTTTGGTATTTAATGGGTCTACAATTATAACCTTAAATAAGTAATTCTTAGCTAGAATCCAAACTTCACACATCCCTAGCTTATGAAATTATGGAAGCAAACTTTGCCATGTTTGATCTAGATTTTATGGAAAGAGCGCAACCATAGAATTTTTAACGACACTACTAGAAATGCTTCTCAGGTGTTTAACTCCTTTGCTAAGACCATTATGGAAAGTGTCACAATAACTCATATTCATGTTGCAGAGAAACCCCTATCTTAAATTGAAAACCAAATTGCAACCAAATGGAAGGTTTTAAACTAGATCCCTGGGTATAATAACTCCATAATGCTATAGAGACTAAATACTAAATGGATCCCCCCAAAACCTAATTGGATGAAACTCAACTTTGATGGGGCATCCAAGTTAGATGGTAAAGCTAATGGAGGAAGAATTATAAGGAATGATAAAGGATGGATGTCTTCTATTTATGCTGGTGGAATTGGATGCCAGAGTAACAACTATGCTAAAGTAATGGCTTTACTATGGGGATTAAAGGTAGCTATATCCCTAGGAATAAGGAACCTAAATATACAAGGAGACTCTAACATGGTCATAAATGCCATCAATAAAGCATAAAATATGGGAATTAAGCTAAAAGACATCATTACTGATATCCAATTTCTCTTGCAAAAGTTTTCTGAAGTTGAGATTTCCCATACCTATAGAGAAGGAAACAGGTTCATTGATGCTTGTGCCAACCTTGTTTAGCAATTTTTAGGTTGGAGGGTGTGGCAACAAGGTGTTCATATTCCCTTAAACATTAGGGAGATTATTCAAAAGGATATGACTTGTCAAGAATGAGGTGCATTGATGACAAGGATAGCTCTTGGAGGTGGTCCACATGGAGAGGGCCATTAGGGATCTCAGAACTTGATAACCATAGTACTTTTTTGGTAATCATTCATAATTCATTATATCATGATGTTGAAATGCACAGGTCTCATCATGATAGTTAATGGAAAATAATTTTCAAGCATGGGAGTACACAACATCATCCCTACAAGGTATTTCATAAAATGAGTTATCACATCTGCATTTTGCATAAATGGAAACAAGGGTTAGCAACCAGTTCAAAGCTAAAGGCAAAACTTAGGAACTCCACTATTTGGGTTTACAAATATAGAATGGGGGGAGATCGTATTCAAACTAAACCTATCTCTTGTTGCAAATTTAAAGATAATCCATTGGTTTGGCATTATTGTAAAGAAGGGGGTATCAGACCATATCTGGAAAGGCTTAATGGTTATGACAAAAAATTGTCTGAGCAGTTTTTGAGATCTTGGTTAAATAGGTGGGTCAAGGTGGGTGGAATTAGTTTTGAAATATCTAAAAAGGTGATTTCTATGTCCATGGGAATGACCATGCAAGGTATAAAACTTTAAAGGAAAACCAAAATCATGGATATGGTGAGCCATAAACTATTTCTGGGTGAGGTAGAAGAATTCATCCCATATCAAGGAGGGTTCAAGCATGTTAAACTTCCAAAGTCATGGGATGGAGTGTGCTTCATTCTCATGAAGTACTTCACACTTGAAGGGTGATTTACCAGGTTTAAAAAACTCCACCTTTGTTAAATCATTTCAAGTGCAATGTTATTATTAGCTTTCCTCTTTACCTGCTCTCCTCTTTGGAACACTCTGTCCTAAGTGTGAGAGCTAAAATGTCTAAGAAGCCATATAAAAACCATATTTCCCTAAACCAGGGGCTAATTTTATGCTTATAAAACTTTCACCATGCCCTTGAGCCATCCAAGACTATCAGAGTTGATAGTGGAGACATTCCTTCCAACCCAGTGTCTGGCAATGATATTGATGAGTCTTGGGTTTCCCCTGCTCCTACCAAAACAAAAGATGTTTCCTTCTCCACCCCTGAAGAGACCCTTGTTGATACCCCTAGCTCCTTTGTGAGCAAGAATGGTAAGAATAGGAAGGTTGATGAAGAGGAAGAAAATATTAAAGAGACCACGGAGGGGACCCACAAGAATCTAGGTAGGGCCACGGGGGGCCAAGGTGGTAAATCTCACAAGCCTTCCAAAATTAATAAGGAAGGATTCTCCTCCAGAGTGCAAAGGGTAGGGTGAATTTTTGGTAAACCCACCCTGAAGGCTAGACTGATTAATTACTCAGAAAGTGCTTCAGAAGAAGCAACCCAAGAGGAAGAGTCTAAGGAGTTGGAAATCCAATAATTTTTGGAGGACACTAGAGGGAAGTAGGATACTAGGGATTTTGAGGTTACTAAGGAGCATCGTGCTGACACTATGTGAATTATTGATAATAAGGGGAAAATGTATGTTGAGGAAGTTGGTGAGGGTACTGAGAATGAGACTAATTAGAAAGCTAAAATTGGGGCCTTGAAGGACTATATTTAGAAGCTAGAGAAGATTTTTACCAAAGGACTTCGAAATACAATTCTACTAAACATGTCTATGATGGAAGTGGTGGGTAATACTGGGCATGCTAACAATGCAAAGAATACTAAGAAACTTAATGATCTTATCAAATCAATAGTTATGTAAGGGGAGTCCTCTCTGACTTTGGTCTTTCCATTTCTTGTGTTTTGTTTTTTGTCTGTTGTTTTCAGCTAGAGCCATCATCTCTCTGAAGGCATATTTTGTTTGATTGCTTTCTTGTCTTTATTAGTTGTAAAGGGTTTGGCCCCTAGTTTTCCACCTTACCTTATAAAAAACAAAGTGTTTATTATTATTCTTGACCTAGATATCAAAAGAGTGTCAAGGTAAAATGAGCTAGAGAGTGTCATGGGAAGTGGATGGCCATTCTAAAATAGTTTTTCCTAGACCTTTAACCAATGCATATTTTGAGAGGTTAGGTTATAATAAAAAACATGGTGGATGTGGATCCATAAATTGTCTGCCACCACTATGCAATGAAAGATATCACCATGGATGATTTGTAGAAATACATTACCTATTACCTATTAAAAAATGAATGCCTTAATAATCCAAACTCCACTTATAAAATAATGTTACATCTAAGGAACAACCACTTCACGATAAAATCAATTATATTGTATGATTAAAATCATGAAGGCATATATCTCAAGTGTCTAAACAAAGAAGAAACAACAAAGGTGATTAAAGGTTTCCATGGGATGTATGAAACTAGACACATTTCACAGAGTGCCACAACTCACCAGATATATAGAGAACACTATTACTAGCCACACGTTTTTAAAGATGAACATGTTCTTCTAATAAGTTTACATACCTTCCAAGTAGTTGTACATAAAAAATGCACTCCGAAAATGTCATTGTAGCTGGTTATTAAGGTTTGGAAATTTTCAAGGTGGGGAATTAACTTTATAGGATCTATCAATGCCATTTCCTCCATTAGACATAAGTTTATCCTCACTAAAACTAAATATTTCATGCTTTAGACTAAATCTAAAGCATTCAAGAACTACATAACTAATTTGGTTATAAACTTCCTTAAATAATACATTATCACCAAGTTTGGTAAGCCATTTGTTATGTTACCTGAAAATGGACCTAATTTCTCCTCACTATAATTTACCAAGTGGGCCTATGAGAATCAGATAATCCTTAAATTTAATCTAATTATTATCCATGAGGTAATGGGTTATCTAAATCAGATATTGGAAATGAATCCTAAGGATTTGTATAATTTTTTAAAATTTGGATTGTGGTATGATATAACTAAGGTTAAGTCTTCTCTAGGTACTTCCCCATATCATTTGGGGTATAGGGAATACACTATCTTCCTTATAAACCTTATAATCCTACTTGTTCATTAAATATTACCTCAAGACTGATAAAAATATACAAGGTCATCTCTTGAATTTAATTCAATCAGAAGAAAAGTGTGATGTAACCCTTTTGCACTTTAATAGGCATTAAGGAGGTTTTAAATGTTGGTTTGACAAACAAGGAAAAATAATGGCCTTTAATCTATGATTTGGTCCTTCTTTGGGATAAGGCTCATGAAAATAAGGTTCAACATGGAAAATTTAATGGCCCTTATTTAGGACCCTTCAAAAATTATGATATCCTAGTAAGAATACATTCCATCTAAGGTGTCTAACTAGTGAGGATATTCCATTACCTAGAAATGATAATTCTTCAATAATTATTTCCAGGCTTGAACTAGCTTGGTGTAGTCTTGTAGTTAACTTATTTTCCTTTTTTTGTTTATTTTCATTTTCTATTTTTGGTGTTGGATTTGGTCTATTTTATTTTATTTTTTTATTTTTTTCATTGGGCATGCCCCAACTATTTTTCCTTGTGGTTAATACATTTATTAATGAAGTAATGAGGAATTAAAGGCTTGAAGATAAGTGGCATAAATGACATTCTAGTGTGTAAGTTCTCTAACTAGTTTATAGAATGAAATTTAGTATTTAAGATGGTTCTAAAGGCTTTAGCTATTGTTCTAACTCTTTAATATATTATCTCAAAACCTTTCACAAAATTCACTTTAATGATCTCAAATTTTACTTGGATGAAACTATTGTAGCCAAGGTTTGAGAGTAAAAAATCTAGAATTATAATTTTCATTTACAATGATGGTCCCCAACCTATGATTGAGATGATAAAGAAAAGGAAAAATTAAAATAAAATAAAATAAAATCTATTATTCAAAATATTTGTGTTTGGGTGATTCAATAAACCTCTACTTGGACTATGGATGCTTGGATAACATTAGATCAAGGCTTTATGTGGGACTAGAGGGAACTTTGTTAAGGATATAAATTACTAAATAGATGTAGATTAATGGGTAGGTATTAATTTCAAGTTATAACTCATTATCTTGATGATCCTAAATGTAGTACTAAGTCCTTGTAAATTTTAAGAAGAAAATAAATACACCATCACATACTGGTTAACAAAATTTTATGATTTGGGTTCTGCAGTCTTTCCCTTCTTATCCTTATATGAGTTGTTTCTTTTTTTATGAATTAGGATAAAACAAATATTCTAGGTTGTAGGTAGTGTTTTTATGTTCCAAAATACTCAAGAGCATTTTCTAGTAGAGTAACCATTTATTGTTTCTTTCACAACACATCCTAATTTATTCATGAAATCACCTATTTTTTATCTAGAGTGTGGTCTTTTCCTTAATCTAGTTTGTGCCTTATGCCTATTTGATCTATTATTAAAATTTTTAAATGGGTATTTAGGAAGTTAAAGTCATAATATTATATATTCTTCATTATTTTAATTAATTATAAGCTTAAAGTGGACACTATATACACTTAGTCTAAAAGAGTTTGTAATTGGGGCTTCATATATATATATATATATATATAATAATTCTCAGTCTTTCTTGGATCATGTTTTTAAATTCACTAAAAAATCCTTTTGAGACCATTTCACCTTTGATTTACATAAATTATTTAACTATGTCAAGGTTCTTGCATATTTTATTTAAGATAATTGGGTCTAATTCTATTTTATTTCAAGTTAAATGGACTAAGGGTTTTTATCTCTTTAGTTTTATTATTTACTCATTTCATTTCAATGGACTAAATTATTTTAAAGTTTAGTAAAATGTATGCCCTTTTTCATTTAATTTTACTACTTTTGTCCCTTGTTTTGGTCTATTATTTAGTCATTTTTAGTAAAAATTTCATATTCAAATTCTAATGATTATTTTATTTTACCACAAGCCAATAATCATTTACTTTTTTATAAAGCCTAAATGAGTAAGGTTATGCCACTTTTCACTCACTCACTTCCTTATACATTTAATACTTAATCAATTTATATTTTTCAAAGAGGTCTTAAACCAAATATCCTTCTATTGTATGGGATCATACCATTGGGAATAATACCACTTCAACACATCCTTTAGACAACCTATGCACTTATAATCTATAACCAAGCTCCTAGATTCCTGAGATGTTGATAGGTGGAATGATAATATTTACCCTACTCCCTAGGATGGTCTTTATGTATTCAAGACCTTATTGAGGCCCCAGATAAGTGACATATTTAAATATTCTAGGATCTTACCTCACCAAGACCGCATAAGTATATAGTTCAAGTTGATGCTTGATTAGGTAGTAGATGAGTGGACAGCTACCATGTGGCATGACTAATCTAGTCAGATTACACACTGGCATCCCTATCAACATTGCATGATCTTAAATTTGATGGACATCTAGGCTATCAAGATCATCAAAAATTACAATTCATTCTATTTGAGCAAAAATATCAAATTCCCTTAATTTTATAAAGTCTTAAATATTTTAAACCTATCCTAAATGATTTAAGTTCTCCTTTTTTAAGAAAATCTAACCTTGAACATTTTTAGATTGTTAGTTTCTTCTAAATATCATTGTGCTTATTTTACCTACTTCTTGGATTTTGGGCCCATTTGTGACTTTTATGATTAAAATGGCTAACTTTTTTCATTAATTTACCTTTAAGCTTGTTGGTGTGGGTTTTATGCACACTACAACCATAATGAGGTAACCTTTAAAATTTTAGGATCTCAATGGAGATAAAATCCACTCCAGGGCATCAGTTGTAGGTATGAAATTTATTTCAACCTATTGATGTAATAATAGGTAGGGAATGTAGGTTGTTGATAAGTTTTTTGGATGCAAGTGTGGCTTCTGAAGATAGTGGATTTATAAGTGAGCTGGATGGATGGCTAGTTGCTAATCTAAAGTGGGTAGATGTTTGAAAAAAAACCAAAAAAAGATAGTAGGGTCAGGAAAAAAAGAGGAATCTATGGTTCTCAAAAATCACTTCCCTAGTTGGTTTTTGAACAAACCCACACTTTCAAAAATTATGCATATTTTTAGAAATAATTGCACACATACAATCAAACATGGCTAGAAAGTCTAGGAAAATGAAGATGTGTAAAATTCACAAGCCTTAGAAAAAGGTTGCTCCTTTTAAGGTACCTATTTCACACCCTTAATTAGGAGATTATGGCTTAAGCTAGTGAATTATCTAAGCTAGCTATTACACACACACATAAAACTATACTAAAGAAAGCACTAGTACATACTTTGGAAAATGATTCAATTTGAACTTAACTACTATAATCAATATATTCACTAATCCTTTAATAGTTATTGCACACACACACACACACAGATATATATATATATTAGTACATTAATTAGAAAAATAAATAATCTATCTACAGCTACTGTACACCAAAGATTATTGAAACACACAACCATAGAAATAACAACTAATTACATGGAATATGGAAAGAGAATACTCAAAACTCTGTGTTGATGATCAAAATTTATTCACTACTCTTTATTTAAATTTTTTTTGATAAAAAACTAAGTTGGGTTACAAATATATATATAGACTGGGTTAAGGGGCCACCTCATCCTCCAAGTCCATGCAAGGTCATTAAATGTGGTAGTTATAACATGTAGTTCTAACTATGATCTAAAACCATATAAGAGAAGACTTATACTATTAATTAAAAAAATTGACCTTTCTAAAACTATGTAATGTGTACATGTGTACAAAATATAGAGTCAAATTTTATAATGAAAGGTTCAAACTACAATGAATTATAAATATTCTCACTATTACAAAACTATACATGCATAAAATCTTAGGATATCAAGCCTTAGACATATGAAGTGTTACATGCACCTTGGTCAACATTGCCATTGAGGTGGTAGTTATAGATGTTGATGCATTACCAGAGTTCCACTTTTTATTCACTTTATTCTCATCATAAGCTTTGTGTTCCATCATGATACTATCATGATATATTCAAATTTATTAGTGGTGATCGATGAATTATTTTAACTTGCACAAGGAGCCTTTTATGCTCATCCTTGGTTATCTAAAATTTCCTCTTGAAAATTTAGACCTCAGTTACATTCTTTCAGGCCTTACTTAGTTATGACTCTATCTATTTAAGTATTAGGCATTTAAACATTTATTGAAATCCTCCATCACTTCTTAAATGAGTTTGTCAAAATTAATCTTACCGATTAATTTGTTGATGGCATACTTCACTTTGGATAATTTCAACTCATGAATTTTTTTGAGGAGCTAGGGCTCATACACCTGATACCTTAGGATTAAAGCCCTAACTAATTATAGACATTCCTTTGCCTCTTCTTGCCTAATGAAAACCAAATTCAAGGCATTATATGCCTCTAGTGTTTTCATGAGATTGAGATGATTGTATAGGGATTTGCCTATGTATATAACTAACATATTCAATTTGGCATTATCATCTCTCAAGGAATTAAGAAATTGGTTGGCATTGATCACATGAGGGGCCTTCTCAACATTCATGAATTCCATTGCTTATAAGGAGTTGTACCACCTATAAGTAGCTTCATATACCTATTGTCATCAAAATTTTCACCCTATGACATTCTATGAATCTCCTTCAAATTGATGCAACATTGAATTATCCCTCAATTTTGTAGGAACTTGTGAGAGAGATGAGTCTCTAGGATTGAAAATGGATAGATCCTTAAATTCCTCTCTAAGTGTCTATCACCTAATCTAATTCTTGTTCATGAAAATATTCAAGAGTTTACATAAAATAAAAAGTATGCTAGAGAGGTGATCCACAAAGAATATATCCCACTGAATATCACACTTCTACTAAGTAACAATGCTTTCTAAGACTAATACCATGTATTGAAAGATCTTAGCATAGTGTTTCAATGTGAAGGTATCATGCTTGATACAATAAACAATATACTTGACCTAAGGGTCAGATTGCACACCATAGATAGAATTGCATGCTTGAAAGAGAGTTTAGTGCATTTAACACACTTCACATGACCTATTAACATCAAAACATTTGTTAAAACATGAAGGATAAAGGGATTAAGGATGATGCTATCACTTGGCTCCACTATACATCACTCACTTAAATAAATAGAAGTTCACAAACTCATAATTAGTCTTTTATTCAATGTTTGAAATCAAATTGTAATGTCATTTTAGCAAGGCTTCACCATACCAAAAAATGTGGTCCCTCTACAATAGCCAAAATGTCTCAATTTATAGCACTTTGAAGAAGAGGTAGAGAAGAGAAGTTGAAGAAGCATAAGGACATGTGCCATCATTATGAAGATCAGTTACAAATACATGAGAGAGATGGATGGGGCAAGCCATGTCATGCCAGGAGGTTTACTTGTCTAAAATAAGTCATGAGAATGGTGGCAAGTGGCATTAAAACTTTAGGAGTGGCATAGGAAACTACTTTTATCGAAGACCATCCATGAGCATTCAAAACTAAAAATAGAGAAGTCAACACATAGCACTACTGAGGGGGATGAAAGTCATGATGATAGTTAAAAAAGTTCTTTCTGACTACTATTTATTCCCTGAACACTTGTAGTTGTTGATTTCATGGGAGCAATGACTCTAACTATCAACCTATCCATTTTTCTTGCTTTTCTACAAAAAAAATGATCAAGATTCAACCATTTTTTACCTTCACATCTTCTCTCATGGTCTCACTAAGTCTTTAGAATAGCAATGACTATTCTCCATAGTTTAAATTAACTTTTTATGGGCCATCATCTTTATTTAAATATCAATAGCTATTCTCAGAAAAAATTCCTGAACATTTCCTTCAACCTTTTTTTTGGTACTCTTCATTGTGAAGGGGTACCCTTTGAAAAAACAATGGAGGATACTTCCCTAAGAAAATTACCCTTTAGGGAAATTGTTTTGGGCACTTTCTCCATAAGAATTTAGCAGTTTTTTCCTTCATACTTTTTGTCTCAGCACTTTTTTCCAAAATAATTCATTTGAGCTATCTTTCTAAAAGAATTCCTTCAAAAAAAAAATTTGGCCCTTCAGACTTTATGAAATGGACTATCTAGAAAGGACACTTGTTTGAAAAATACCCTTCAAAAACTTTGGAGAGGACTATTTTAGTTGTAAGGTACCCTTCAAAAAAATTGCAAAGTACCCTTTGAAATTTCTATTTGGTCTATTTTCCTACAAAATAACCCTTTGAAAAAGTTGAATTGGACGATTCAGAAGGAAAAAGTTCCCTTCAAAAAAGTTTCAAAGTACCCTTTATATTTGAAAAGATAACTTTTGGGAAAATGTGTAGGGTAACTACTTAGAGACTTATCCTTCAAAAAAGCTATAAACTACCCTTCAAAAAATTCAAGATGATCCTTTGAAAATGCAATTTCCCCTTGAAAAAATGTAATTAACTTTCAAAAAGATGATAAATAGTTTCATAAAAATTTAAATGATCCTTTCAAAAAAGTTGAACTAGTACTATTTGAAGGGAAAACACCCTTCAGAATTTTTGTTTAGGTCATCCTACTTGAAAAGTGCCCTTTGAATAAGTTACAAGTGTCCTTTGAGAAGTTATTCTTAGACAAATTGTTTGAAATAATTTGATACTTTCTAAAAGATAACACTTACTCAAAAAACAAAAGACCCAAAAGATTATTATGCATAGTCTTTAGTAAAAGACTAAAACCAAACTTTTCAAAAGAAATAACACTTGGTATTTTTCCAGTGAGGCTCAAAGAAATACTCCTTTCAAAGGAAATTTATGAATACTATACTTAGACAAATTTGAATATGAAAGCTTGAAGTGAAATTTGACCAACATTCTTGGTGATCCCTAGGTATGGCATGCATGCTATACCTAAGACCAGTTACCTAAATCTTTCCATTGGGCATGGATTAATTCATATATGCACCCAAAATGACTTGAATAGACCTTGGGTTGACCAAAAAACAATTTAAATTACACAAGACACATAAGGGCAAAGACACACACCAAATAAAATGAATAAAATACACCTGTGTTACAAAACACGTAGGGAACACAACAACAAACCAAAACTAGACTAAAGACACACACCTATGCTACTATTTATAAATTAGACTTGTAAGGAATAATAGTAGAAATTTTGATGTATCCCATTTATATGGATAGGCAATTCTTCTCTATTCATCTTGGTTGGATAAAAGGAGTTTCTTTTCTTGCACTTGCTAATGATGTAAGGGCCACTCCATAAAGCATCAAACTTTATATGTTTGCCTAGTTTTTCTCTATCCTCACCCTATTTTAGAACCAAGTCACCTTCCTTAAACACTCTTTTAATTTTTATTTTGTCAAAGGATTTCTTCAAGAGTACTTAGTGGTGTTCCATGGTCTTATGTGCATTATCACTCGATTCTTGTAGTTGCATTAGTTCTATCAATTTGACTTCCATTAGAGTATTTTCAAGCATTTATAGCTGATGTGCAAGTCCTAGAGTAAGGAGCTCTTAAAAGATGAACAACCTATCTTATCTCCCATAAACAAGCACAAAACGAGAGTTACCAATTGATTTCTTAGGAGTAACCCTGTCAACCCATTAGGTTGTTTTCAACTTGGTTTGTCATGATCTTTGATTGTTCTCTAATGTCCTCTTGATCATCTTCATGAGATTCTTATTATTAAACTCAACCAATCTATTACCTTGAGGGTAATAGCTATATGAGGTACTCAAGTAAAATCCATTCCTATTTTCCCACTCAAAAGTTTTATCACCTATGAAAGCAAGTGAATTATCAGAAATGATAGTATAGGGAACCCAAAATATTATTGTGATACTCTTGTAAAACTTCAATATTACATTTTAATTTGACTCCTTCAATGTAATAGCCTCTATCAACCTTGTGAATTAATCAATAGTATTCAATATCCATTTGTGTCTGACACTTGATATTAGACACCAATGAAATCAAGGCCCCATTACATGAAAGGTCGGTCTACTTAGATAGGATTTAATGGAAGGGATACATGTTTTTGTTTGCCTAAAAATAAGGAACATTGAGGACACCTCTTAACCCAAGAGTAATAATCCTTAAAAAGTCTAGGCCAATAATATATATCCCTCATTATCTTTATAACTATTGTTTTTGGGGATAAATGACCTCCATCTACATCATTTTGAAACTTTTCTAGCATGATGCCAAATTGGTCATTGTCAACACACCTTAGTAGTACACCATTCACATCCTTGTAAAAAAGAATATCATCTACAAGATAATAAGGAATATTTTTAAAAATAAAATACCTTCTTTTTGACTTGTTAAAATTATTAGGATAATCACCATTTTAGAGGAAACTAATAATGTGTTATGTCCAACATTGAATTGGTATATGACTAACTGGTTAGGGATGAGCTTGATTGACCAAGAATTCTTCCCTTGGCCCTTAAAGATCTAAAGCTAGATGTTCACACATACCCTTTCCTCTTACCAAGTTTTTTACCTTGATATCAACATTATACTCCATTACCTTTATGATCCATCAAGCTCTCTTCTCATTGAGGTATTTTCTTAGGAGGAACTCTTTGGTGCTAGAATGAGAGACCATGACATGCATTTTTTATTTGAAACCATGTGCCTAAATTTTTCCAAACCTCTTATCACAGCTAGAGCTTACTTCTCAACAAACATTTACTTAAGCTCATATCTTCCAATCATTGACTAAATAATGTAATGGGTTATTCAATTTCCTCATCATTATTTTGCATAAGCATAGCTAAGACTGTGTCAAGGTTAGAGAAAGTGTAGAGTATGAAATCCTTGGAAAAGTCTGGGTTTTTTAGAGTAGGATATTGGGAAATTGCTTGTTTGATTACCTCAAAATTGTTCTTGCCTTCCTTTATCCAAGTAAAAGTTTGGTTCTTCTTGAGCATGGTTATAATAAGATTCACGAAAGTAGAAAATCTTGAAATAAACCTTCTTAAAAAGTTTATCTTAACTAAGAAACTTTTCCAACCTTTCTTGTTTAAAGGCAAAGACAAACCTAGAATGGTTTTAATCCTTTCAGGATCAATATACAAGCCTTCTTTTGACACACTGTGATCTAATAATTTGCCTCCATGAACAATGAAGATACATTTTTTGGGATTAAGAGAAACTTCAAACTCTCGACACTTCTTAAATACTTTCCTTAGATGTTTCATGTCATCATTAACATCCTTATTAAAAAAATGTTATATCATCAAGGTATATAATAAAAAACTTATTGATCAAACCTTAAAAGGCTATGTCCATTTCCCTTTGGAAGGTAGCACTAGCATTAGAAAAACCAAAAGTCATCTTTCTATATGTAAATGTTCCCCATTTTATGGTGAATTATATCTTAAACCAATCCTCCTCATTTACCAATATTTGGTTATAACCTGAATACACATCAAGTAGTGAAAAGTGTTGAGAACCTAAAAACACTTGAAAAATTTGCTCTATGGAAGGTAGTGGGTAATGATATTTGAGTGAAAATCTATTTAGATCCCTAAATTCCACATATATTTTAATCTCTCCACACTTATTTCAAATAGGTACAAGGTTAGCTACCCAAGCTGAATGTTTGATAGGAAAAATAATCCTAGACTCAATCAATTTGGTGAGCTCTTTTTCATTAGTTCCTCTATCTTGGGATTGATAGGCTTTTGATTTTACCTAACTGGTTTAGATTTAGGTTATAAATCAATGGTGTTATGAGCTATACCTAGATCAAATCCTTGTGTTCCCAAGCAAATATATCATGATATTTTATACATAATTCAATGAAGGCTTGTCTTTCAAAAAGAGAACATATCTTACCAATTTTTAGAAGTTTGTCCTTAAATATCAAGATCCTTTAATAGTTATCTTCCTTTGTAGACATGCTTACCATTTCATTTTTTGATCATATTCATTGAACACATTCTCCAAAGTAACTAGCCCTATTGGTATCTTGTTCATCTTTAGCTGGATAACTTGTTCTTCATATTGATGGTGAAGCTTCTTTTGATTCTTTGAAGAAAATTCTACTTCATTTTGAATGAAGTGTACAATGTGTTTATAACTCTCAAATACTTGCCAAGAAACTTCATTATCTAGAATAAAAGGTCTCACAATGAATTTGAGTGAGTTTGGTCCTTCTATTCACTTACATCAGAGACTATATCAAAGTGTGCTTCTATCACAACCAACCTGTCAGCATATTCATTTGAGTCTCTTTGTATAGGTTTGATATTTAAAGAATCAAATTCCTCAATTAGATCCCACACCTTATGCCTATAAGAATTATTTAAAGGGTTCTTAGTTGTATCTCTATTTATCACTTGACGTATAATCAATTTACTATCTCTATATAACTTCAAGTTTTTGATTCCCTTTCTCTTTACCCATTAGAGGCCATGAACCAAGCCTTCATATTATGTTGTATTGAAAATACAAATAAAATGGAATCTATACGAAGAATAATACTGGTTATTTGAAGGAGAAACCAATATTACACTAGCTCTTGCCCCTACCTTTCTTCTAGAGCCATCAAAAAACATTTACCATATCCCTTCAAGTTCATTATCCTCATTAGTGAGTGATAGTATAGGAATGTTCTTCTCATGCATACAATATACTCCTAATTCAGTTTCTTCTATGAATACATATGACTCATGCTCATAAGTCCCAGTACCATAATCATCAAGAAAGAGGTCATAAATACCTTCAAGGGGAAATGATTTTTCACCACTAATGGCCCCTTCTTCTTACTCACTAATCATATAATTCTGATTTGAACTTGTCTCCACATATGGTTCAATGTGGAACGTTTCCAAGGGATATGTTCTTATAGTTAATTTAGATCCATATATTTTTATAAAAGATAAAAAATACCAATCAACTATAATATACCCTCCAATCTTATATGTGAAGTCTCTTGATAAGAAAATAGCAAAATGAGCTGGAAGATCAACCACCACAATGTCTTGTAGTATGGGGAAACTTGGACAATCATGCAAGAAGACTTTCAAACCTTTAACCAACCCCATAGTCTTGGTTGGATATCCATCAAGATGAAACACACCCTTACTATGAGGCTCATATTTTAGTCCCAATTTATCATTAACCACTTTAGGCATAACTGTGGTACTGGCCCCATTTTCCACAATGAAATTATGAACTAATTTGTCTCCCACAATGAGTGTGAGGTAAAAAGGTGGAGGCTTTTCAGATTTGGTGGATGGTTTTAGGACATAATTATTTGTGTTGGTAATGGCTACACCATTATGTGTTGTAACTTGAGGGGATACATTAATGATTGATAGATTTTCTTGTAGAAGTTCATTTGTCCAGGCATATGCAATACTTCCCAACGAGAAATGATTGTCTTGTTATTCTTCAAAGAGTCAATAATGTTTAAAGGCTAATAAATAACCTTTTATTTAACTCTTGAAGGCAATAAGGGAGCTTTAAAATGTTGTATTAGAGTTTTGGTAGCCTTGTTCATAGTTTTATTTTGAGGAGAAGTGTGACTAGTAAGATATATTACATTGGTACTTGCACTTCATGACCTTGGAGAGACACTACTCAGAATCACTTGTGCTACTAGAGTATCTCCTAGAGCCCTCTTTTTATCCCTTGTGTTGGTTATGACTGATGTATTTTGATTCAACACATAATTTTTGTCTACTTAGAAGTTCATAAAACTAGTACTTTGGTTGTTACCTTCTCCTTAAACATCTCTTTGCATGAGATTTACTTATTCTAATGTAACATAAGGAGTAGCTCCTTCTTGAGATACCAAATATTGATTACCTTCTCTAACATTATGCATAAATTGAGCTTGAGATTTCTCCAAATGATCCAAATGTTCCTCTCCTTGACTTGATTGGTGTGGACTAGAACAATAGCCTTTTTGGATGGAATGGAATTAGGATTATAGGCATTGGGATGCCTATTGAAACCTTTTTGACCTTATCCTCTTCCTTGGTTAGTGTATTATGGTGGAGGTCTATAGCCTTATTGAGGATAGTATTGAGGATTGGGTAGAGAACTTGTATACATTTATGCTTGATTGAGCTAGGATTGTAAAGATCAAATCATCTCATCATTATCTATAGCATCATCTACCTTCTTGGGAGTGTTTTTAGTTTTAACATTAGTATTGGGAACTTGTGCTATGCTTGGGGATTCAACTAAATTATGAGATAAAAAAGGCATGGAGACTCTTAGAGGTAATTTCCTAGCTTATATCAAACTATTCTTAGCTTTAATGGATATCTCATATGCCTTGGGTAAAGTAAATCCTCCCATTGATTTCAAAATTATTTATACATCAGTGCCAATAGCCTTAAGATAGGTGGGGAATACAAATCTTGGATGAGACCTCATAATAGGTGGCATCCTATGCCATGTTCTTTGAAATCTCTCATTGAAATCTCCCATGGATTCATTAAGACCTATCTTTATCACATTTAGTTACTGAATTAGTGAAGTATGGTCACTCTTATTTTTTAACCTATTTACCAACAACTCTCCAAATCCATCCCAGTTAGTAATACAACCACCTTCCAATGTCATATACCAATTAAGTGCCTTCCCATTTATAGACATGGAAAGTATTCTAATAGCTATGTTAGCTTGGGTGATATTATGGAAATTGAGTTTGAAATATCCCTAATATTCTTAGATTGGGTAATAGGACCCTTTTCAATGCAATTGGGGAGACTTTTGGTAGCATTAAGAGGAATACGATCATACACATGAAGGTTAATTGGATTTTGGGTGTTGAAAGATGGGAAAGGATATCTTTTATCCATTTATTCTTAATCTTGATCTATTGTTTATTCAACCTCCTCTTCTTCCTCTTCAAAACCTTCTTGTTTAGGATCTCTAAAGGTTAGGAATGGTTTAGGGTGTTGTTCTTTAAGATGAGTTTTAGGCTGAGGGACTTGATTGAAAATACTACTAGAATATAATCTAGTGAGGAACATGAAGTATACTATGGAAAACCTAATATAAAACTAGAGGTTCTCACATTTTAGAATAATTAAATTCTTGATTAAGAACACTTCTACAACCTTGGACTTGTCAAGAACAACATTCACCTAGACATGTAGACAATTAGGACCAGCTATTCCACTAGGCATGCTAGAACTATTGTCATCAAATTATGTACCCTAGGACATTATGTAAAGATATTTCAATTTGGTACAACATTAAATCATACCTCAAGTTTGTGGGAACTTGTAAGAGAGATGAGTCTCTAGGATTGAAAATTGATAACTCACTAAATTCTTCTCTAAGTGTTTATCACCTAATCTAATGCTTGTTCATAAAAAGTGTCAAGAGTTTACATAAAATAGAAACTATGCTAGAGAGGTGATCCACCAAGAATATATCCCACTGAATATCAAAATTATACTAAGTAAAAATGTTTTCTAAGACTAATTACATGTATTGAAATATCTTAACATAGTGTTTCAATGTGAAGGAAACATGCTTGAGACAATCAACAAGATACTTGACCTCAAGGACAGATTACACACCATAGATACAATTGCATACTTGAAAGAGAGTTTATTGTATTTAACACACTTCACATGACCTATTAAAATCATAACCATTTTTCAAACATGAATGATAAAGGGAGTAAGGATGATGCTATCACTTGGTTCCATTATACATCACTCACATACTCAGATACAAGTTCACAAACTTAGAATTGGTCTTGTATTCAATGTTCAAAATAAAAGTGCAATTTAATGTTAGTAGGGCTTCACTATAACAAAAATGTGGTTCCTCTATAATAGCTAGAATGTCTCAATCTACAGAACTTTGAAAAAGAGATAGAGAAGAGAAGTTGAAGAGGCATAAGGATATGCATCATCAATATGAAGATCAGTTACAAATGAATGAGAGAGATGGATGGGGTGATCCATGTCATGTTAGGAGGTTTACTTGTCAAAAAAAATTCATGAGAATGGTGGAAAGTGGCATAAAATCTTTAGAAGTAGTATAGGAAACTACTTCTATCAAAGATCATCTATGAGCATTTGAAATTAAAAATAGAGAAGCTGACACAAAACACTATTGAGGGGGATGTAACTCATTATGATATTTATAAAATGTTCTTTATAACTACTAGTTATCCTCCAAACACATGTATTTGTTGATTTCATGGAAGCAATGACTTGAATCATCAACCTATCCATTTTGTTTGCGTTATCTACACTAGATGCTTACGATTCAACCATTTGTTACCTCCATGTCCAATCTCATGTTCTTTCCAAGTATTTTTAATAGTATTGGATATTATATATAGTTTAAAATTGAATTTCTATGGGATGTCATCTTTGCTTAAATAGAAACAACTATTCTTCATACTTTAAAATTGACTTTTTATGGTCCGTCATCTTTGTTTGAATAGCAATGGCTACTCTTGAACAATTTTTTGAAACATTTCCTTTGACCATTTTATTTTTTCCTCTTTGATATGAAGGGGTACCCTTCAAAAAAACTATGGAGGACACTTCCATGAAAAAATTACCCTTTAGGGAAATTGTTTTGGTAACTTTCTACACAAAAATCTGGCACTTTCGGCACTTTTTTTGAAAGAATTCATTCAAGCTATCTTTTTAAAAGAGTTCCTTCAAATTTTTTTTTGGCACCTTAGACTTTGTGATTTGGATCATCTAGAAAGGACACTTGCTAAAAAAATACCCTTCAAAAACTTTGTAGAGGACCATTTTAGCTGCAAGGTACCCTTCAAAAAAGTTACAAAGTACCCTTCAAAATTTTTGTTTGGTTCATTTTCTTGCAAAAGAACCCTTTGAAAAAGTTGAATTGGACCATTTAGAAGGAAAAATTACCATTCAAAAAAGTTTTAAAGTACCCTTTGGCTTTGAAAAGATATCTTTCAAAAAAATGCATAGGGTAACTAATCAAAGACTTCTCCTTCAAAAAAGTTGTAAAGTACCATTTGGAAAATTGAAGATGATCCTTCAAAAGTACAAGTGCCCCTTCAAAAAATGTAGTACCTTTCAAAAATTTGAAAATTAATTTTAGAAAAATTGAAATTATCCCTTCAAAAAATTTGAATTAGACTGTTTGAAAAGAAAATACCCTTCAAACTTTTTGTTCAGGGCATCCTGCTTAAAAAGTGCCCTTCAGAGAAGTTGCAAGTGTCCTTTGGGAAGCTTGTCTCAAAAAAATTATTCAAAATAATTTGATAATTTTTGAAAGATAACACTTAGTCAAAAAATAAATGACCTAAAATATTACTATACATAGGATTTAGTAAAAGACCAAAACCAAACTTTCTAGAAGAAATAACAATCGGTATTTTTTCTCTGAGGCTCAATGAGAAATATTCCTTCCAAAGGAAATTTTTGAATACTGTACTTGGCCAAATTCGAAGATGCAAGATTGGAAGTGAAATTTGACCAATAATACCTAAGATTCTATACCTAAAAGAATGTATACCATCTTTACCTACTCCTTTAGTTACTCCACCTTGACCTCTAGTGTTTTCACTTTAGATTCAAGTACCTATCAAGCTAATTGTGTCCCTTTATGGATAAAAACTATTGCATCCTTGTGTGTTTATGCTAGGTATGTAAGATTTTCAACATGTAGAGACTACCCTAGATACATATTCTACCTCTTTGTGAGGGAAAAAACTTATTATATTTCCTCAAGAATGATTTTGGTGCCTTTATTATCCTCCATCTTCCTCTTCCTCACTCTCTAAATGATACTAGATGAGGACTAAATAGAGTGGAAAATGAGGGAAACTTAGTGATTTTAAAGCTTGGAATTTGGGAAACCTTACTTCTAAGTGAATCACCCATGGAAGAATGTCTAATTGAGATGCATTAGAGGTTTTGACAATAAGTTTTCCTTAGCCTCTTCTTAACCTACTATTTATTTTAGGTTTTGACAAGGACATCGAATAGGGAAGGCCATATAATTTTAGACCAATCCACTCCTCCAAATTAAGGGAGTTGATGGACCATGATCACTTGGGACTTGGCCTTCCTTCCTTTGTTATTACTTGTCATTTTGGTTTATTATATGTAAGTGGTGGATGGCATTGCAAGGGAAATTTGGGTGGAATGGACATGAAGTTGTGGGGTGGTAAAGCAATTTGTACCTTCTTGGACACCTTCTTATTTTTGAGGAATCTGATAGTAGAAGTGTTATTAGGGATAGAGGAGGTAGGCAAGGTGAGTGTGATGGAAGTGAAAATAGAGGTATCAATGGTAGTGGTGGTAATGGAGGGTGAAATGGAGGTGGAAGTAGTCACTTCCACCTAGGGTGATCTTAACATAGAAGAAATTAAAACTTGTCCAAAGATTAGTATAGAAGATAAAGGAGAACTTATAAAATGTTGGGTACCCAAAGAAGTTAGTGTTATGGGTCCTAATTAAAGCCTCATGGCCTTAGATACCTCTATCTTTAATTCTTCATTAGAGTCATCATCAATGTCTTTAATTATCACTTGTCCCTCCTGAGATGTAGCAGGTTAGCCTTGTGTTAGTTTGACTGTAGGATTACCTGTAAGAGTCTTAAGCTTCCTATTATAAACTAGAGGGGTCTTCAGTTGTGTAAGGGAGTCTTGGGATGTTGATACCACTACTTAAAATGTTTCTATCTTAATAGATGTAGTAAAATATACTTGGGGCATAATAGTATATACTTGAATGGTACTCATATCTAGTTATTCTTGTGTTTTTCCTTCCTCATCATAATCTAAGATGATGGGATCCCATACTTGTGATCCTCTACTAGAACTAGGCTTATGCAGCTTAGGATCTTTCTTCATAGTACTTAGATTTAATGAGAGGGATTGAGATGAGGGACTTCTTATTCCTTAGACTCTCCTCTATAGAAATTAGAGTGTTCCCATCCTTTGTATAGAGCCTTCCTACTATCCAATTCTCTAAAAAATATTAAGAGGTCATCTTAGATCATCTACAAATGATCCTCCTTCATTATAAATATCTTATCTCTCTCTAAAACATCCTCATAATAATTTGTATTAATAAATATAAAATCATATGGATATGGAACATGGCTATAAGGGATGTTAAATCCCTATATATGCTTTTGAACCTTCCCATGGGGATCCCAATATTTATGTGTAAGGATGGGGAATGGATAACTTCTACATTTACCATCCACATCTAAAAAATGCTTACTCATTGTGTAACCATTCATCTAATTATTATATGGTGTCCAAAGAATAACGTTTTATTCTATCTAAATAAGTCATTCTCAATACTCCACCATAGTTAGAAAGTAATTTCTTATTCTACCAAATTGTTTGGGATGTACTTGGAAAGAAACAAAGGATTAACCTTATTCCCCCAAATCATGATTACTATGAATTTTAGGGAGAGGAATTAATCTCCTTTGCCACTCAAGTTATTTATGATGTTTGGCCTGATTTAAGGCATAGGCGAGCCATTAATGGCTTCCCAAACCTATGGATATACATCTAATATCTAAACCGTGTTTTTAGTATATGCATATATGTGCATAAATTAATAATTGTCAAAAATTCTATTATTTTCACAATCTGTGTCTAGATTCCACAATTCCACAATATCTCTATAGTAGGTACCCATGACTACATCCAATAAATAAGACATCATGTAGAAATTACCCAAAGGTGTGGGCCATATGTCCTTATGGATTATCTACTCTTTTAACCAAAATCTAACTATTTTTCCCAGAGCATATGTAACATTGTAGGTGAGCATCCTATATAATAATGGCATCCAGTCTAAAATTGAAAAAATGAATGCTTGGCATACCATACAGTTGATTAAGGAGAGCCTTACCAATGTGAATCCACATTCTAAATTTTGGGCCATATGTCCTTATGGATTATGTAATCTTTTATCCAAAACCTAATCATTTTCCTAGGGCATATGTATCATTATAGGTGAGCATGATATATAATAATGGCATCCAATCTAAATTGAAAAAATCAATACTTGGCATACCATACAATCGATAAAGGAGAGTCATACCAATATGAATCCAGATTTTGAATTTATTGATTAAAATTTCTCCTTTCAACTTATTCCTCTTCCATGCAATGGTATAGTTTGATAATATCCATAAAGATAGTGCCTTCTCAATTAAGCTCTCTTCGTCAAATTATACTACTATGTGCTTGTCAAAATAAGCATTGGGTATGCTTAAAGATAAATACCTTTAGAAGTCAGCTCTTGATATGCATGTAACCACTATGTTATCTCTCAAATGATTTAGGAAATCATCTTGAAATATATTTCTTGATAATAAAAATTCTCTTAAAAGGTCAATACATGGCATTAATTCTAGCTTGGTAGTAGCAAAAAGTAATCTTTGACACTTGAAAGCTAGTAGTTTCTTGATGAATAGCCTATCTACAAGTATCATCTCATCTTATAGTGAAAATAAATACATATAATTGATGAAATCCCATAATTTTGAATACTTATGGTACCTATCTCCAAATATTTTAGCATCAAATAATATATCTATGAACTCTATGGAGTCCTTGATTGAATATGGGGATGGCAGATTTGCCCATCAAAACACTCTGAATGAAGATTCCATTGATGCATATATATGCTCTATGCTAATTGCAATATTATTCTATGTGTTATGTATGTTATGCAAATAATTTATATCTAGCTTAGTCATTATTTTACTCAAAGTACTCATGAGATAGTAGTTAGGTATCTTCATCACTATAGGAGAGTAGGAGAATTTGAATGTAAGTTAATTTGAAAGCAATGATTGCTTCAATAGATATGAATCACCTATATAGGATTCTAAACTGAATAAAAATTCATGTAGCATAAATTTCAAATATTCACTTTTCTTCTATTCCATATATAATTCAAAATTTTTTAGGTCAAGTTAGTGGGGATATTTAATAGATTGATGGGAAGTAGTTTTACCTTTGTGTCGGCAAAGTATATCAAGGCTAGTAGTGCTCTTAGTAAAAATTTTTGCTAACTAATTCTCTTAGGGGAATTATTTCAAGACTTTTGTGTTAGAAAAAATGTATTAAATAAAAAGTATAAATTAAATTATCTAGGTAAAAGGGTCATTTTAAAAATTTTGAAGGGCATGTTACACAAATCTTGAAGGTTATGTGCCTTAGGTCTAAAGGGTCTACATTGTGGAAAAAATGATTGAAGGGTCTAATTTGTAGGGTATTTTTTGATGGGAAAGGGACCTTACAAAATTACAAAAGTCTAACTAAATTTTTTTTAAAGGTAACTTTTGAAAGGCCAAAGGGTATATTCAGAAAGATGGAATGACATGTGTCCTTGATAAACTTTTTGAAGGGTAAGTTAGAGGCAAAGGGTCTTTTTAAAAAGTCCTAAAGTAATTATATTGGAGGAATTATTTCAAAAAAAATGTCCAATATAATTCTTCCAAATACTAAATTCTTTCAAATAAAGTGTCTGAAGGAATTCAATTGGATCGAATAAAGAATTTTGGATAAAATGGTCATAGGAAAAGGCTTAAAAAGGTATGGGACAAAAGTCTTAAAGGAAATGTGCAAAGGGGTCGAAAGGGAAATTTTAAAAGTCTCAAAGGAATTATATCAAGAAAAATGGCCACAATAAAAAGGTCAAAGGACACTTTGTAAAAAACCCAAAGGGTATGTTGGCAAGCTATAAATGGCACTTTAAAAGCTCTGAAGGGTAATTCCAAAATGTTGAAGGGTACATTGGCAACAATATGAAGGGTCTAATTTGTAAAGAATTTGTCCATGATAAAAGTCCCAAAGGATCTAATTTATAAATTCAAAAAGGAAATATCAAAAAGGGTGAAGGGTAGGTTTAAGGGGAGCCACAGGGAAATGTCAATTATGTTAGGCAAATTGCCCATTGTGAAAAATCCTGCAAACTAATTTCATCAGAGGAATTGATTTACATAAAATGTTTACAATAATTTCTCCAATAAAGATATGTTCATAAGAATTCATACACACAAAAAAACTTGACAAAGATCAAATATGATAAGTCTCAAAAGAAATAAGTCCCAAGAGGATGGAAAAGATAGTCCCCAAAAACATAAGTCCCAAAACATAAATCCTGAAGTAACAAGCCTAATAGAATAAAAGATTTAGTCTATGGATAAAAAATATTAGAACCAATCTACCAAAGTATAAGAGGCCAAATCATGATATTTTCCTAGAATTATCATAAACCTATAGAGGAGGGGCTTAAAATTATGACATTGATCTAAAAAAAGTGGGTCCCCATTTCCTATGGAAACAAGGGTGGGTGTTGGGTATAACAAAACTTAGTCATTTTTTTAAATTCAACTCTGTTTAAAAATTTTAGACCCATCCATTTTTGTTTAAAAGTATAAAAGTGAAAGGGTTAAATACTTTATATTTATGCCTTCAACCTTCAATGATCAAGATCATGCCACATGGCATAATCTCACTTTATCATAGCCCTAGGGTAGTTTGTCCACCTCTAATCTATTTCTAAGATCCCATATGATTGAGATGTCTATGCATGTCATGATCCAAATCAATCATTTCCCTAGGCCAATCTATGAACTTTGATATTAAAGTGAACTCCAAAGTAAATAAGATGCTAAAAATTATCAAGATCTTGATGATCCAATCCTCTAGAGTGTCTGAAATAAAGATCCTATCCAAGGATCCTCTAGATTCCTAGGATGCTACCACAAGGCACAATCGTGTTTCCCCAAGAAATCAGGTTGGTAATTCTATAATAAATAGGTAATATAGTTTTGTATGATTATGATGAGGCCATGTCTCAATATCTTGGGGCAAAAGAGTGAACAATGAATATCAAACATTGAAATAGGACTCAAAGATCCCAAAGTGAGTGATATTGTGGCACATGTAAAAATTGTATCTCACCAGATCTAGAGACTAGGTAGAGGACATGGGGCCCTCAGGTAATTAGTAGAATGTAAAGAGGTAGAAATGTAATAGGAAACCGATGCATGGCACATTGTATTTCATACACATAAAGAAGTGGACATGTGACATGGTCTTCCTAATGAATTTATGTGTAACTCTAAATAAATATTTTGGGTTCATTTTTGATGGTCGTCTTACCCATCAAGATTGTTAATATCTAAAAAATAGAATGTGGGTCTAATTAGGTCTATGTGATCACATCAAAACTTATACTCTAGTAGTTGAGAGATTATGGAGCTAAAAATTCTAGGTACATCAGCTACTTGCATTCAATTAATAATACCCTATGCATGGGGATCAGAAAAAGATCCAAAACATATAAAATTTTCTTAGAAGAGGCATGATCTCCATCTACATGGGACATGGTAATCTTTTTATCCTATGAAGATCCTAAAAAAATTACATTGCATATAAGTAAGGTAGAATTCAATAAGAATGGTCCATGGCACTCTACTCATGGTTGGAATGGAACCTAGGTTAGCATTAGCTAGACCCAACTTATTTAATTATCCTAACTACCTACATTTGGGTGGAGCTTAAGACCCATTAAGATATTACTCTATTTAAGACCAATTATTCATTACAATTATTTTCACTTGGATTTTCACCCTTTGAGGAGATGGAAAAGATCTCCTTATCCAATTGGCACAATGGAAAGACCTCTAGGCTTGTGGGTAGCCTAGGGATGAGGTAAATATTTAGATAGCGATAGCTCCCTTGATGCACCAATTTAGATTAAAAATAAAATTAACATGGGGGGTAAAAAGGGAGAAGGATAATTGAAATCAAACTAATATCAGGGACGTGATACACCAAATAACATGATGACATCCAACCATATGCATGTTACACTTAAAATAAAAGGATAAACTAAACATACACTTCTCCAATCTTCATCTCTTCACTTCAATGTTACATTATGAGGTTATGAATGAATGTGAAAATATAGTAGGACTAGATAAGAGGCCTATAATGGCAATAATGAATAGGCTAACTCACTAAATCTTAGACATTTATTAGAACACTTCACATTCTCTTCAAGAAGAAACTTTCCAACTACAAATAGATGATTAAATAAACCAACATGCTAAGGAATCCATAGTCTTCACTTATGAAAAATCAAACATTCCAAATGAACACACTAGTAAAAATCATGGAGGAAGTAAAAAATAGTAGTCTTATTGATCAAAAGGTATACATTTGAGTAGGGTTTCACCATACTCAAGTGGAGCATCCAATACAATACCAAAATGGCTAATTCTTATAGAACTTAAAAGAAAAAGGAGAAGAGAGAAGTTTAAGGGTAACAAGGACACTTGTAAAGATGATAAAAGGAGTTAATTCTAAATTGGAAGAGGATATTAGATGAACCATGCAAGGTATAAAATCACAAGTGTCATTTCAAGGAATAAATTTCATGAAAAGTGGCAAAAACCTCCTTATCTTGGCTCAAAAAAGTTGCCTTCATGACTAGCCATATTTGAATGCCTCATAAATAATTAGGATTAGTTCCTATGATTATAATTAATTTTAAGGACATCAGGCATGCCTTCCCATGCAATGTTGTAGGTCTGGTCATTTGGAATCACCTGAAGAGGAGCAATCATCATCTGCTATCAAGAAAACTCCTCTTCCATACACCATGCACACTTATCATAAAATTTGGATTTATTTTATCATTAAAATCCATGTTAGGAAGTTAATGACACCTTTAAATACCATCCATGTCCTTATAATCACTAAGGATACCTTAAAAATCCATTCACTTGAAATTTTCACACTTCTCCCTAACTTGTTCATCCAACCAATTTTGACAAGCTAAGTTGAAACACCTAATTTGGACACATATAAGTTTCTCCTTGGAATAAAATGGACATAGGGAGTTATTAAAAGTCTTTTTATTCCTCCCAAACTTTATTTCACATATTGAAACCTCCTATAGCCTACATAACATTAAAAAATGGTCAAAATAGCCTATTTCTCACCCCATCTTTATAAGTCTATATAGACAAAGAGCATGGGGGTACCCTAAGGGATTACACTATAAGTTTAAATCATAATTCATGTCATTTTAGTTCATTTTGGTGCAACTCCAGCCTCATCTTCCCAATTAGGTATCTGCAATAGTTTGTGAGTGTTTATGAGTAGTTTAAGCCCTTAATATTTGTTCATAAATGTTTTATGTCCAACCTTAAAAAAAATATATAAATTGATGATTAAATACCCTATTAACATACTTTATATCTTTATATTCCCATTCAATTCCTCATGCAAGATGTGAGCTTCCAAAACTAGGTTATCAAACTTGTTTTTTTTCCATTTTACATAACTCTAAGTTGTTTTGAGCTCAAAAGTGGATCTCTTGATGTTTTATTTTTACTAAAATGGTTCTAACACTTATAATGTGACCTAAAAATAATTTTCCAATCCATTGATATGCTTACTTTATGTTATAAATGGAAACGAATCCTCATTTGGCCTTTAGGACTAAACATGTCAAGTAGGCTTGAATTACCCTTAAATCGCAAAATGACCTTTTTATTGTTCCATTTCATTAAAATATCCCAATTTTTTTTTATTTCACCCTAAAATAATGTTTTAATAAGCTATAATATTACTCTCAAGGTAGAAGTAACAATGACCCTCTTTTTGGCTCCTAAGTCTAATCCTTGCTCTTAAGCCTAACTATAACTATTATGTTTAGAACACTCTATTGAAGTTCCTCCTTATGTAATTGTATTTTATGTTATAATAGGTTTATTTAAACTCTAAACACACCTTTTAATGTCCAATCAACTCTGATCTCATCACTTTATATAGTCTTCTCTAAACTATAGGGTTTGTTTTCAAGGTAAGTACACTCTATCTAACACAAAATAGAGAGTACTTCCCTAATTTTTCTAGACCATTTTGTCATTGAGAGAGATCCTCAAAGTCATGTATATTATCTATTCAAGGTTTTAGATTATTTTTTAGGTCATATGACCTTCTAACTTCATCAATTTCCAAGGTAGACTCTTAACTAGGTAGATTGTATAGGGTTTCACTATATAGACTATACCTTATTTGTTTAGGAATATTATTCTATTTAATAACCACTATGAAATTAATATGCATAATACCATATCCATGATATAATTACTCTATTAAATATTATAACACTTTTAACTTTGATGTACCCTTCATAATTTTGAATCCACTAGACTATGTTATCTTGCTTAATTATGTTTGGCTTATTTAGGGTGTTGTACGTGTAGGTGAATGCATAGTATAGATTCAAGGACAATTTCAAAAACTTATTTTCATAAAAATTATATTAATATTTCATTTTTTAGTCCTATCTACTCCATCTTCATGCTTTATCAACACCTAGACAGACTCCTTCATGCTTGCTACCTGCTAGACTGAGATACTCTACTTTTTTTTTACCTGTAGGTGTGTGGGAGTTTCAACTGAGCTTCAACATGATATGGATATACTCTCCATGAACCCAATTAGATCAAAAAATTTATGCTTGAACTTTAACCAAACTTTTAAAGCCTTAAATCACCATTTGGGTATCAAATCTTGGGTCAATGTCATATGCCCTATTAGATTGAGCCCTATAGGTGTGCATTTTCTCAAATGAGTTTATTAATGATGTTTAGAGACTCATAATGAATTATTAGAACTATATTATACACTCTCTCACATTTAAGTCACTATATAGGCTCTTTGGAGCCCTAACTAAGTTTCTTCCTACTTTGATTGAGACACCCTTGTTGTAGGTCAACATTTCTTATGGACGGACACTTGTAGGTGTTTATGAAAGGTAAAACATAGTATAAACTCTCCTTAGATAACCTTTCAAGTTATTAATACTATCTTAAACCATGAAAATTTATTCCATAATGAATCATGGTTTCATACTACAAACTTGGATAAAAAAAGAGTGTATTATGACTCAGACCTATAGACATCAATGGAGTTTGGTGCATAATTTGGTAACTTTATCCCCCTTAACAACTATTTTCCCCTATTTTTCATGACATCAAACTTTGTAGAGGTCTTTTCTTTACTAGAGACTATAATACATGCATAATATGATGCATCAAAACTTTGATGACTATGATATATGATCTTGACCAAAAGGTGTTGGACCTCTATTTTCTATTTTTAGGGAAAAGAAGCATAAACACAGTCAACGTATCTTTTGAAGGATTTCCATAGTTATACTTCCCACCTAAAATAATTCATGTTTTTGTCACAATATATCCAACATTATATCTTCCAAAAATGAAACTTAAACTCCTTCAACACTCCCTTGGGAATATTCACTCTTTGTGGCACCATCTGTAGGTGGCCATTTTCATAGTGCAGATAGTGAACACAAAATTAGGTAGTCAGTAAGATATGTGTTCTAATGACTAGCTCTAATCCCCTATCAAGTTTTTAAATTCACTTCTCACTTTAAAAATTATCCAAAACATGTATCAAACACATCCTATTTAGTGTGAATTTATCCTTCAAGCACCTGTTGATAAGCATATTCATGGTAGACTAGTGAAAGTATGTTACACATGCCTATGACAACCATTTACAAACATTTTGAAAATTCATCCTTGTTTTTTCCTTCTCCCAAACACATTTCAACATATATATACCTTTAAAAAACCTTCATTAACATACCAAACAAGATCTATACATGTGATTCAGCATGGATGTAGATGAAAATGGGTAAGGAGCTAATTAAATATGATAATGGGCTAAAATTTTTATCAAAGCATGAAATTATGAGGTCAAACATGGAAAT
Organism: Torreya grandis; assembly: GCA_037957365.1. Lineage (NCBI taxonomy): Eukaryota > Viridiplantae > Streptophyta > Pinopsida > Cupressales > Taxaceae > Torreya > Torreya grandis. Next base: position 84,996 of record JARHVA010008727.1, read on the forward strand.
GAGGTAGTACATATAGCATTAAGACATGTAAAAACATCATTTACCATTCATATGAATCCCTTGTGATCTATAAACTTAAGCAATATTGTGCTTGCATAATTTAATTTTGCTTTGCATTATCAATTTATGAGATTAAAAAAATGACTTATAAAAACATGAATTTAAAGAGAATAATTCAAAAACATTCAAAAATAATTTGATAACAGAGTTCATCATGAAGGCCTAGGTCTCTGGGTCTAATATCAACTGATAAATTATGAAAAACCTTTTAAAATTACTTACAAATGTTTTCGTAATGAAAAATGAACAACTACAAAGTTGTTCGCTGGGAAAAATAATATAAGTCCCTTTTTGGACTTTTTCCCAATTCTAACCCGAGCACCCTCCATAAGCTCTACAAGATTATTGTCTCTTATTATTTTCTAAGGTTTTTGTCTTTTTTATTGTGTTAAAATATAATTTCTTATCAGTTGATATAGTGCTCGTGTCCCCTAGTTTTACGGTGGGGCACTTATCATTTTATCCAAAAGGATAAATGTTCACATCCCACAACATAGGTGTAGGTTTAATGCTAAGATTTTTATCCCACATTCATGGGGTTCAAGTTTATTAAGTCTTTGAAATAGTCTTTGGAGACTATTTTTAATATTCTAATAAGGCATATATCCAACATTCATGGGTTTTAAAACTTATCAAGGCTTTATCAAGCCTTTTCTATCCCTTTGATTTCATGGCTTAGGCCACGTTCTCCACCATTTTGGTTATTATTTCCACATTTATGTATGATTCTCGTGGAAATGGATGTGGTTAGTGGGGATGTGTAAATATGTGGTGGAATGTGGAGTTTTATGGGTTTGGTGTGGAAATTTGTGGATAAAATGTGAATGGAACGTGGAAACTATGTGACATGTGGATTTATAGGGAAATATAATATGGTTTGTTTGAAACATTTGGGAAATAAAATTGGATGGTGTCAAGCCACATGGTGGTTTGAGGACCCACCACATGGTCCAATCTCACCATGCCACTTGTCAACCTCTTGTAATGCCACTTGTTGACCACTCATTGCACCACTTGTCGATGTCCAACTGGATGTTCTGTTTAAACCCCAAAATTTTAATCAATTGTCAAATATCACCTATCAAAGGCAAGTGATTGAAACTCACTATTTTAATTCATGAAATTATTGCCACATGTCATGTTATTATTGGTTTATATTTTGCCACATCATCTTATTGACTAGGTTTGACCACAACTTTGACTAGCCATATCTTTTACATATAATATTCATTTCATGAACCATAAATTATTTTAAAAAGATCATGATGAGATATTTACCATGTAAATATTCTAATATCATTCCATAATGGTCATTTTATTTAGTTTTACCAAATTTGACTTGATTTGACTAGTTCACTAAAACATTGATTGGTTGCACAAGGATCGTATGAGCTCTATTTTCCACATTCTACATATCATTAGAAAGGTCTCAATGAGATATACACAATGGTGAGATTTTTGACTTACTTTAGTACCTTTTATAAATTTACCTCTAGATCAATCCTCCCTATTAATGAGGCTTTTTATCCTAAAAAAGCTAGTACTAGACCTAGTACTTCAAATGAGGATCTTTTTATAGCTTTAGCTCTCAGCTCTTGCTTGAATGATCCACTAAATTTCATAAACCAACCTGATTTTTAGTCTATTCTAGAGGTACTCTAATGGGTCTTTAGATCTGATACTATGAAAATATTTTAAGAGCTTTAGTGTTATAACAATCACCATTTACAATTATCCTTTTAGGGTTTTACCTAGCAACGCAGTATTACAAAACATTTCCCTTCTTGGGTCTTTAACAAACACTATAATAATTAAAAACATTTCCCATACTAGGTCTTATGTATAATCAATGCTTATATTTAGGTCTTATAAATATAAAACAAATATACATGCTTGCACACTGTATACAACATGTTTTTTTAGTTGTTCTTGATGCTTTTCATGATGGCATCTTTATGTTACCCTATAGTGTTCCTATCTACAACATATATGAATAACATAACACTAAAAATACCATTTATCTATAATGGTTACTATCTATTTTCTCGTACGAGATATTTTATCCCATCTTTTACAATGTTATACTGATTTTCCTTTTTGGAAAATGTTACCTTTCTTAGAGACAAATATGGTTTGCCTAGGATAATGCCACTAAACTGAAATGGAACTACATCTAATTCAACTTCATTTACAAAGTAGGAGGTAATTTCAAACCCTAATTTATATTTTTTACTTACATGTACATCATTATCCTCATCTATCTCATTTAATGAATATGGTTTAAAATGTGGCCTAGTTTTCAAACCTAGGGCTTCTAAAACATCTTTAGATATCAAATTATTTTGATAATTTACATAAAAAATAACATCTATTTTAGAATTCTTAACAATTATTCTTTTTCATAAGTGTTTCTTACCTTTCTAGGGTGATAATTTTTGAATTGTTAACTTCTCAGTGACTATCATCTCCCTTGTTTATGTTATCTCAAGTTCTGACTAGCTAGATTCTATTTGAGGAGGCTCTATATTTTTCTTGATTGAATATGTAGTTACAAACTTTACCTAAGGTTGTGGATTATTCTACTTATCTTCCTTTGACATTTACCCCTTAGCATTGAAGTAAAAACCTAACTTCATTTCTTCCTTAGGTAAATTAGTTTCATCAATTTTATTAAACTTAATTTTAGGACTCTCTTATGCATAATCAAAAAATACATTCGAGTATTTCTTCTTTGCATACCTTGATTATTCATCTAAAGATTCTTCATGAAATATGACTATCATGTCTTTATAGAGCACTTATTATGTCTCTTTGGAATGTCCTAGCTTGCTACTTTAGTAATCCTCCAGCTTATTTTCTTGAGATATTTGTCCTTCACCTCCATATCTTAATCTTGCTTGAAGTGGTCTCTTTGGCACTTGGATAAGTTGGATAATTCATTGACCATTTATGCAAAGGCCTTTTTCTTTGAATCCCATTTTTGCTAATATCTCAGAACCTATTATTTTCATGTGATTTTCAAATGACTTCAATAAATTTTTAGGGTTAGTATATTTAGTATCCCTAACATTGTCAATATAGCCATAATAATTGATTTCATTACTTTCTTCCTTAGAATTTACATCAAAGGATACATCAATAATTAGAGCATTATTTTCATCCAAATTTACAACATTATTTTCATTGATAGGACTAGTAGGAATATATGAATTAGAAGAATTATTGTTATAACTAGAATGTACCTTTATAATATGACTTGTCCTAAACTAAATCTCATAAGTATGATTGGTCATTAGTTGTATTCCTTCACTTGATGCAGTCTTTTTGGCATATTGAGATATGAGATAATAATTACCTAATATTATCTTCTCAGCTTCTCCTATAACTATATCAAGAGTTACTTGATCAAATAATAGCCCTCTGATGCCAAAATGTAGAATGACATAATGAGTGACATGTACTCATACTATGCCATCAGTGCTTTTGACTATCTTAGTGTGAGGTAATGGAATATTCCTTAGTTTTAGATGTCGTACAAGGTCTTCTGTAATATAACTAGTTCTATAACTCTAGTTAAAATAGATCTACATGAACATTCCTTCAATAATAGTAATGTAGTTTTGTCATTAACTTTCCTTAGAGTGTAGCATAATATCTGGTACTTCCATTTGCAACAACTATCACATTAGATACTTTGGAGTTGCTTGATGAGGTATTATTGGTTAAATGGATTGACCACTATTGGACATGTCTAGTGCCTTACGTCTTTCCTCATTTCACCTTCTAAACCATATTGGAGCCTAAATGGGGTGTAAGATCAAACATTTCTCAGTAATATGTCCTCACTAAGCATAATGTTCACAAATCTTTGAATATTCATGCATCCTCTTTTTCTATCAACATTTCTATTGTAGTTCTGCTCATAGTGCATTAATACTCTATTAAAGCCTCTAAATTTACTAGTCTTGTCATTGCTCTATTGCTTGCTAATTTTTCTCTTGGGTTTGTAGAAATTGAATTATCATAGTGATAATGGAATTCAATAAAAATTGAATTTGAGCTACCATTAGATCCATCATTCTATAATAACTAATTTTGGTTAAATAAAAAAATCACAAATTCACTTGAAAATTTAGTTTTGATATCAAACATGATGTTTTAGAATAATGTTTACATAGAGGTTAACCTAGCACACTAACCACTCTGATACCAAACTAATATGTAAACTTAAGCAATATTACGCTCGGTAATTTAATTTTTCTTTACATTATCAATTTATGGGATTAAAAAAATGACTTATAAAAACATGAATTTAAGGAGAATAATTCACAAACATTCAACAATAACGTGATAATAGAGTTTGGCATGGAGGCCTATGTCTCTGGGTCCAATATCAACCAATAAATTAGGAAAAGCATTTAAAAATTATTGACAAAAAATTTCATAATGAAAAATGAACAACTACAAAGTTGTTCATTGGGAAAAAATAATATAAGTCCCTTTTTAGACTTTTTCTCAATTCTTTCCTGAACACCCTCCACAAGCTCCACAAGCTTTCTGACTGTTAGTCTTTGCTAAGGCTTTTGGATTTTTTATTGTGTTAAAATGCAACTTATTATCACTTTATATAGTGCTCATGTCCCCTAGTTTAATGATGGGGCACCTATCATTTTATCCAAAAGGATAGAGTTTCAAATCCCATGGCATAGGTGTAGGTTTAATGCTAAGCATTTTATCCCACATTCATGGGGCTTAAGTTTATTAAGTCTTTTAAATAGTCTTTGTATACTATTTTTAATATGCCAATAAGGAATATATCTCACATTCATGGGTTTTAAAACTTATCAAGGATTTATTAAGCCTCTTTTATCCCTTTGATTTTATGTCTTAGGCCACGTTCTCCACCATTTTAGTTATTATGTCCATGGTTATGCATGTTTCTCATGTAAAGGGATGTGGTTAGTGGGGATGTGGAGGCTTATGGGTTTGGCATGGAAATGTGTGGATAAAATGTGAATGGAATGTGGAAACTATGTGGCATGTGGATTTACATGGAAAATATAATATGGTTTGTTTAGAACATTTAAGAAATAAAATTGGATGGTGTAAATCCACGTGGTGGTTTGAGGACCCACCACATGGTATAATCTCACAATGCCACTTGTTGACCTCTTTCCATGCCACTTGTTGACCACTCATTGTGCCACTTGTCAATATCTAATTGGATGTTCCATTCAAACCCCAATTTTTTTTACTAATTGTTGAAGATCACATGTCAGAGACAAATTATTTAAACCCACTATTTTTTTTCATGAATTGACTACCACATGTCATGTTCTTACTAGTCTAGATTTTTCCATGTCATCATGTTGACCAGGTTTGACCACAACTTTGACTAGCCATATCTTTTTAATATGATCTCTATTTCACAAACCATATATTATGACAAAAATCTCACAATTATATTTTCACCATGGAACTATTCTCATATCATTCCATAATATTCATTTTCCACAGTTTAACCTAATTTGACTAGTTGACTAAAACTTTAATTGATTGCACGAGGAGCCTATGAGCTCCATTTTCCATGTTATACATATTGTTATAAATGTCTCAATGAAAACTATGCAAAGGTTTAGTTTTGTATATAATCTAGGAAATTTAATAAATTGACCTCTAGATCACCTTGTAGAGAATACAACTTTCTACAAGTAGAGCAAATGACTGCCATCACACTTGGGACATCAACTTATAAACTAAACCAAAAAGCTCATGAGATATTTGCCAAACATTAAATTAAGCATGGAAAATATGAGGGTAGGGAGTGGAAATCATATGTAACTCATATTAGTAGCTTGATTGTATGAAATACTCCCAACCAAGGGGAAACCCATGGCGTGCACAAATTAGCAGGTAGATATGGAAGGTCAACTTCATGAGGATAGTTCATGAAGCAAAACTCATCATTCCTTTAAATCCAAACATAAAATTAAATCTAACTGAATTTATAATATTCCCCTAAGATAATTTTTTGTGAAACTCCTTATGCTAACCATACCAAGTACAAACCTGCAAGTCGCATTTGTTTTCCAAGAAGGGTTGAAAAGGGATAGAATAGTTTTGAGTAATAAATGGAATTTTTAGATGAAATAAAACATGTAACTAATCTTGGTAAAAAGGCACTCCCTAACCATTTCCCATGTGGTACACTTCCAAAAGAGGCCATACAAGTGTCAAATTCTTCTTTTCCTTCAATATAACTACCTTTTCTTCTGTAGAATACCATCTTTCCATTTTGTCAGCTATTTAAGACTTTTAGGTATATATGGGGCATGACATCATATTTAGACACCATATTTCCCAATAAACACATATAAATAATTAATTTCACATTTGACCACTAAAATGACTCAAAAGGGCATGCTAGATAATGAAATTTATGACCAAGGTTAATATATCATTTAAAAACATCAAATGACCTATGAATAACCTCATGACAAGATATTATGCCCCATAGATACCTATATAGTCATGCTTTTACCTATAGGTGCCCTAATTTGACTAAAAAGTCAAATTTGGTCAATAAATTGGTGACTCATAGGGGTAGTATGCTTGCTATATTAACTATACTAGTAGCCTTATTAGTCCATTAGGATTAGGAGTTATATAAAGTATAAGTAAAATAAATATACCTTTAACCATTGAATTTGAGATTGACTAAGACAAGAAAACTAATGACTACCTCAAAGACACAAAGTAAAGGACACACAAAAAAGAAAATAAAACACACACACACACACACACACACACACACACACACACACACACACACACGTACTCGAAGCACTTAGGGGAATCTAAAAACAACTATTATGTATAAATAACAATCAGTCATACCTCCCTTTCTAGTATCAAATGGAATTTTTCTTAAGTCTCCTTTTGTATGAGATGGGTGAGGGTGCCAAGCATGTTTCTCTTTACATTGAACACTTGATAGACCAGACCTATTCCTTGGCACTTCACTTGACTTGTTTTCAAGTAGATCATCTTTAAATAAGTCTCCAATGTAGACATATTCTTCCTGACCTTGTACACATACTTCATGTTGTTTTTCACTCTCTTCCTTATGATCAACTTTCATCTTCTTTGTACGAATAGTCTCAAAAGGAATGATTTCTTATTCTTTGAAATATTGAGGCCAATAGAGGTTTGTATTGACCACTAAATTCTGATGTGTATTTTTATCTTTCTCACCAATGACATGTTATAAAATGTCATCTTACGCATCTATGACATCTTGAACAATGTCATCTTTTTTACCATCACTTATAACTATCCTTTAAAGGAGTTGTAAACCCCTTGAGAGATTAAAATTGCTTACAAATGTCTTCAAATATCTATCATAATTCATCATATTCAATTTTATCATCATCATTAAGGGGAAAAACAAGACAGACACATTCATCTTCTTCTTTAGACTTCAATAAGACCTCTTCCAAGATTTCTTCTTCAACACAAGGAGTGTATGCTTCATCATCAACTAAACAAGGAGATTCAACATAATATCTCACCTCTTTTTCATTGATTAGGACCTCTTGAGGGTTTTAAATTGCACCTTAGCTATCATAATTTGATCTTGTTGGTTAAGGGCTGCAATATCTTCAATCTCCTTCTTAGTGATGCTAAATCTAGGCTTTTGAAATCTAGTGACCTAGCCCAATAAGGTTGCCAAGGAGTTGCACTTTATTCAAGTAAGAGTTCTAAATTTTACTCAAACACTTGATATTATATATTTTCCCACACTATAGGTCCATCAAGGTAAAGGGTTATAGTATGAGGAAAAAAGAAACTAGTTGGTGGAGGTAGAACATAGTGTTCAAAATTAGATTGAGAATTCAATGTTGGGGATTATTTTGGGAGCTCCTAAGGAAGAGGAGGCAGACCTTGGGATAAAACCTCTTGATTTTATTCCTTCCAATTGAAAACTGATTCACTCACATCTGATTTGTATTTATGAATCTATAGAGGAATGGTGGATGGGGTGTGTATAGGCATAGGATCTTCTTTTGGGTCTAAACCTTCCATCACACCTTGACTTAGCAACTTCATTTTTGACTCTAACTCTTCGATTTACTCAGCTAGGTTCTCTTAGAAAAGTCTTTATTTAATATCATAGGAATAATAATGAGCATGAATAATATATGATGGTTAACATGGAACACAATAAGCCTCATTAATAAGTGTGTTAAGGACTTGTAAAGGATCAACTCCATTCTCCATTTCACACTCCTTGACCATGCTTTTATCTCCTTTCTTTCCCCATGATTCCATTATTTTACTCCAACTTAGGATGTTAGGATTATAATTATTTTTATGAGGAAGGGTGGGAAAGTTTTGTATAGGTTCAAGCTCCTTCTCAACTTCACACTCTTTGTTAAGAATTTTCTCCTCTTTCTTTCCCCATAAGTCCACTATCTTGTTCCAACTTAGGACATTGGGATTATGAGTCTCCTTTTGAGGTCGTGGGGAAGAAATATGAGAGGGAAATGAGGGATTGACTTCCACTTATTTATATTCTAACATGTATATATGTAAATGCATATTATCCAACTCAATTTGCCTATCAAGATTAGCTTCAAACATAAGATTTCTCCTCTTCACTCTCTCCTCCATCTGATTGATAAAAGGATGACTTTGATATATTTGATTCGGCTCATGAGTAGGGGTCATATATGGCTAATAGGAAACTTGGGAAAGAGGATATGAAGGTTGATAGATTTGGTGAGGTTTCCTTTCATTAATCCCTAACTTATCCTCTAAGGAAGTAACTAGGCTACTCACATCAAGCATCTTACTCATGAGACTTTGCCAATTGGCTCTCTCAATAAGTACCCACTCTCTTTTGAATAACTCTAATGCTTATCTCACCTTATGAATGACATGGTTAGGAATATCTATAAAACATCCTATTTATGTGTCAAGATCCAACATGTGCCTCTCATAGCCCAAATGTGTCTTCTTAAAGGTGGAAATAGGTTGGATTGAGAAGTGATTAGGTTGACTAAGAAGAGCAAAACATTGAGGAGGATGGTTATAGGACTGATATACTTCATGCATAGGCTAAAAAGGATCATATTGGAGCTAATGAAATTTATATTAAGTTATTACTTAGCCTAATTCCTTTCAAGAGAGGTTGAATGGGGTAATCCTCGCTAGTTGAGCCTTCCATTTTCCTCCTAGATTTAATACATGCCAACTAGACCATCAATGAAATTCACTAAAGCATTATTTTTATTATTCTATCTAAAAGCTAAACTCTTCTTTCATGCACTCCCAAGAATAGAAACTAACTAGCTTACCTATCTTCAAAAATAAAGTCTAGATATTTATGAACTATATAGCACCTCAATATTATACACTTTGCAAACTGAGACCTTGGTTGTTCCTCTTAGTTATAAACCTTTCCTGCTTCTATAAATATCACATATGCTCTCTATTTTTCCCCTTAGCCTATATCTTAGTTTGACCAATCTTATTTTGATGACACAAGCCTTCTGTCTTTCTTAGAATTCTGAAAACCTATTCATCTATTGCCTCTACAATTTTTAAGCATGTGATTAATTTTTTGTTTATTGGACACTTGTGTCATAGTTAGACACCTAAGTTGATGCAAGTCTCCTTCTAAAATGTATGTGTATAGTTCCCTAAAATCATATAATTTTAAAATGAAATACATACTAATGGTTATCCTAAGTGATATTATGTGAGATATTCTCCCAATATGAGTGACATATATGCACGATCACTCATCATTCATTACTTACCTACCATAGACCTATATTCATACCAAAGAGATTTCCAATAGAAATTAATTTAGAAAATATTCCCTAATTTATCATATTTACATATAATTCATATGGAAAACACATATATAAGTCTAAAATTATTGAAGGAGCAACCCAAGAGCTATATTTTTCAAATTACAAGCTACATCATTATTTTACTTCTCATCCATTACATGATTCACACACAAGCCACAATATAGGGGAGAACTATATATTTTTGAGGACATCTTCAAAGTATTAGATATATAGGTAGTACTCATTTACATAGGGATGTTTTGGGTAGCTCAACACCATGTGCCACCTAACTCATTTTTCCCACAACCATTATGAAGATGAAGAACTAGGGTCTTATCATTTGACAAGGAGTGATAGTCCATGACCCAAATATAAATGTATCAGATCAAATATGATGACAAAAATAAAATCATCCATGTGGTCACATCTTATTTTAATAGTTACTCCATACTAGACACTAGTGTCACTGCAACTGTCTTAGGATGAAATAAGTGTCCATAACTATAGAGGCACTTAATACATAATTTGATGACTATTATATAATATTATTCCATTATGAATCCTACCTATTATTTATCCATATATATTATCATCATAATTAGATAAGTATATTATTTTCATTATCATTACAATATCAATCATAGTTGTACTTTACACTTTTAGCATATCTCAGAATAAATTCAACATATGTTATATCTAAGTTTTACAATTAATTAGACTAATATAGATCTAGCTATCACAACTTTTTCTTATTCATTTATATATTATTAACCCTATCTACCTATATAAATATATTCATTAAATTTAGGGTTAAACATTTGATGAACCTGATCTCTAAGCATCATCATTATAAAGCATAATGTTTAAGATGATTATTGCATACATTGTCCTAATCTTTGTGTTATTTATATCTACCATCATGGATGATATGGATTACTTTGATGACTATGATTATGAAACTTTCCAACTCTCTCTAAATTAAGGAGTTAAATTGATTACTCTTGCATTCTTATAAGTGTGAAATTTTATAATATCAAAGCTTTGAATGGTGGTAATTTTTATCCATCTAATTATGTCCATGTTCCCACCATTTCAAAAAATTAATTGATCCATATTAAAGAATATCAAAAGGATTTTTATTTACCTACTAAACCAACATTATCATCAATGTTGAACAACTCTCAATGTTATTGCTAAAAATCTTCACCCTCCCAAGTTACATCCTCACTACTTAGGTTCTTCCACTTGATTAGATATTTCTTAATCTCTCTAGTTTTCAACCTCTTAGTACATGTTTGTAGGATCTTCTCTAGTTCCAAAATGACTCATCTTTATTCATTTAGTTCTAATAGCTCTATCTAGGAAGAAAATTTCTATCCAATGACCTTCTTCAAGTAGGAAACATGAAATACTAGGTGTATGCAAGATGAATGAGGAAACTCTTGCTTGTAAGCCACTCTTCCAAGTTTTTATAGGAACCTGATATGTGCCATAATACTTCAGAGAAAGTTTTTTGTCCTTTCTTTATTACTTGAAAGACATCTATTTTTAATACTATAAATGTATAAATAACTAGTCACCTAAATAAAAATATCACTCATTATGGTGTTGATGTGCTTATTTTTTCATCTTATTTTGTTCCAATACCAAATTCTTTCTCAAACCAGTCAAAACCTCTTGTTGATGTTTTATGTGATCCTCCACATCTCAACCTTGGTTTTCACCCTTAAGGAAGAATTGATGGAAGGTGGGTGGTAACCATATAGTTATAAAAATGGGGGAATTTTAGAAGAGGTATGGAAAGATGTGTTATACCACCATTATAGAAGTGGTATCTATTTAATCCAATGCTCTTGCTTAGCTAATAAAAATCAAAGGAGATACCCATCTAAACATTTGTTGACCACTTATATTTTTCCATCATATTGGGGGGTGGTAAGATGAGCTACGAGCTAGATGCATACCCAAATAGGAAAATAGTTCAGTCTAAAAATTAAAAGTGAAAGTAGGATCATGATCACTTACAAATATTTTTTGGGGTTCCATGTAATTTTATAAATGCCTCCAAAAAATAATGAATATGTACTTATTGTAAATGGGTGTGGGAGGGAAACAAATGGGTATATTTTGTAAGCCCATCCATAATTACCAAGATACCATTATTAACTTTAGAACAAAGAAACCCTATGATGAAATCCATGGAAACCTCCTTCCACCTTTGACTATGAATTGATAAAGGTTGTAACATACATAGGGTCTTAACTATCTCACCTTTATTTTGTTGGCATGTCGATCATTCTACCACAAAATTTTATACATCTCCATTGAGTCCTTCATAAAATACTACTCGCTTGATTATGTGATAAGTTTTCAAGAACCTAAAGTGTTCCCCAATTAGAGATGCATGTAACTCTACAAGAATATTATGCTTCAACTCTAAATCTTTCTAGAAGTATAAAATATCATTATATCATAGGGCATTAAATTTTCATTCAAATTTGTTAGAGGATATAAAAACTTTCTAGATATTTGAAATTATAACATGCGTATCCTTATCATACCCCCACTCTAATCTAACTTCATTTACCAGCCTACCTATAATATGGACATTGAACAAAGTAATGCTTTTGTGGATGTATCCTATCTAGATAGTGCATCTACTACTAAAATATATTTACCCTTATTGTATATGATTTCAAAATAATAACCTAACATTTTTTTACCCACATTTTTTGTTCCTTAGATGATAATATTTTCTCCAAAAATTATTTGAGACTATCGTGATCCATATTAACCTTAAAATGAATACCCATTATATAAGACCTCCATTATTTTTACTACATGAAGACTGACCATCATTTCTTTCTCGTAGATAGGTTTTTGGAGATTATAAGATTTGAATTGATGACTCTCAAATGCAAGGAGGATTCCTTATTTCATTACTATTGCTCCTAACCCTAATATAGACGCATCACATTTAACAATGAACATCTTTGAGAAGTCTGGAGTTGACAAAATTAAGGTGGTGCACATAGCTACTTCTAGTTGCTCAAATGCTTTAGTGAATACAACATTCTAGTGGAAGGCATATTTATTTATCAATGTAGTGAGTGAATATGTTATGCTACCATAACCTTTCACAAATATTTGGTAGTAACATGTTAGTCTTAGCAATCCTTAGAGGTTTTTAAGAGTTTTGAGCATTGGCCAATCCACTATAGATTTGATCTTATGAAGATCAATTTTGACACCTTCATGGGATACAATGTGATCTAATTAATATACCTCCTATAATCCAAAAGCACATTTGGATGGATTTGCATAAATTTGATGTTTTCCCAAAACTATAAACACCTTTTTCCCATGTTCCAAGTGTTCTTCCCATTTCTTACTATAAACTAGTATGTTATTAAATAAAACCAACACAAACTTCCTTTAAAACGGCCTAAAAATAGTGTTCATCAAGTTTTAAAAAGTATATGGTCTATTTTTAAGACCAAAGGGCATTACCAGATACTCATAATGGCCCTCATGAGTTCTAAAATTAGTTTTATGAACATCTTCATCCCTGATTCTAATTTAATGGTACCCTAAAAAAAGATCCAATTTTGTGAAATATATAACACCATGTAACTCATAGAGTAAACCATAAATTACTAGAATAGGAAACTTATCTTTGATGGTGTACTTTTTGAGTTCCCTTTAATCTAGGCACATCCTCCATTTTCCATCCTTTTTACATACCATAACCACTAGAAATGATAATGCACTCTGGCTATGCCTGATGATCCTTTCCACTAACATCTCATGGGCCATATTTATCATTTCAATATTTTACACATATGGATATCTATATGGTCTGATAATTGGTGGTTGACTCCCTAAAAATAGTTGAATATCATGATCATGTTCTCTTTTTAGTGGTAGTCTTTTTGGCATGGCCTCAAAAATAGATGGGTGGCCATCAAGAATCATTAGTAGATCAAGATGTGTAAATGTCTTTATGGGTTGAAATTATATGGAACATAATCATGATATAAATCATTATGACCCTTTTTTATCATTTTTATCATCTAATTTAAACTAACCAATTGTGTAAATTTTGCCTATAATCCTTGTAGTTCAATTATTTTACCTTCAGAATGAAAGTGCATGAATTGTTTTTGGAAGTTAATCTCAATTTTACCCAAGGTTGTGAGCCATTAGAATCCAAAAAAAATGTATGAAACACCCATGGGAATAGAAATCATAAGATGATATAGATTGTACTCACCCATATCAAGCCTAATACTATGGCATTTCCCTGAATAATTGACTATGCCACTATCTGCAATCATGACCTCAAATTTTTATATTGGGTAAATGAAAAAATTAATTAGAGTGGATAACTTACGGTTGATGAAATTATGTGTGCTCCCTGAGTCAATCAACACCATCTTCTTATATTTTAAAGTAAAACCACCACATTATTTTTGAGGAATGCTAATACCTAAAAGTGTATGGAAAGAGATTGTAGGATTGGAATCTTCAGGTAACTCATCTATCTCTTCCTCATCATCATTTAAGGAATAATTCTCTTCATCATCTTTATTGGATCCCTCAATTTAGAATATCCTATTCTAATAACATATATGTCCTTTGTTCCACTTATTTTCATAGCTAAAATATAATCCTTTACCATGCTTCTATTTAATTTATTGAGGTGTCAATTTGGTAAGTGGAGGAAATGATGGTTTTGATATAATATGATATATAAAGTGAATAAATCATTGCTTATTTTTGGCTATGAATTTTTCCTCAGCCTTGCATGCCATGACAATTGAATTAAAAACTTAACTGGATTAAACATGTGTACCTCATCTTGAATGTGGTCCTTTAGGCCTCCCAAAAATAAGTCATTTGGGTTCTCATCAAAAATTATCTCCACACATAAAGATAGGTTCTAAAACTTATGAGTATAATCCTTGATTGAACTAATCTATCATAATTTTTCTAGTTGGATGAAGTATTTATCTATCACACTATTGCTATAGTGTAATTGTAGCTCCTTTATAAAAACTAACTAGGGACACTTAGAGTCATATTTTTAGTTTGAGCACACAACCATCAATACCAAATTATTTTATTAAGTTATAGATACAAGGATGCCATGGTAACATTCTATCCACATGGGATCTTATATAGATAAAAAAATCTCCATTTAGGTTATCCATTTGAGTGGATCTTTTCCATCAGATTTATGCATATCTACCTTTGGTAATAGGTTTCATTGTGGAAAAGTATTTGGATTTATATTAGGTTAGTTGGGACATCCACCTTGATGGGGTTTTGTAATAATGATAGTTGGTTGATTTAGATGATTATTTTGTAAAGCCATCATGATAGTTGCTCAACTAGATTGTACAAATTTCATATTAGATTATATGCCTTACATCTCACTTTGAATGCCTTGCATATTGGAGTTAATTTGGATCACTTTATGATCTATCTTATAAAACCCTAGTAAAAAGGATCCATTAAATTTATCTTCTAATTCTAGCTCTTCCTTGTGAGGAGTTTTACCTGGAGTTTTAGCACCCTTTCCTTGGCCACTAATTCGTGGTCCTACCATAAAAGGGCTTGATAATGTTGAACCTGATTGGCACTTTTTACGTAGCTTTGAAAAAATAATTTTGTACTTATGTTTTCTTAAAATTATAAAATGAATGATTTTTCACCTCATGTAAAAAATTTGCAAATAAATTCTCAACCATTTATGAGATATAGTCAAATTATAAGATCTAGGGTTTTTTACCTGATTATGACCCAAATTGATGCTTTGATACAACTTGTAAGGAAATGACTTCAGTAATATAGGAAAATAAAAATAATATATGAAAATATGACTAAAATATAATATAATATATGAATAAAAGACAAGCCACTTTGAGGGAGTAACCTCCATAAGCTTTAATAAAAGTAGAATTCATAATATGATGATAAAAAACTACCCACTACCTCCTATATATAGTATACCTAGGCCATGATTACTCCATAAGATAACCTATTAACCTAATTAAAATATAGAGAAATGTGATATAACACCAAATAGGGATAAGTAATCCACAAGTCAACTATTCCTATCTTGATACATATGATAGGTTAGGGGCATAGAAAACTTTTTCTTTAAATTATCTTTGACTTAGGAAAGAGATTTTAGTTTTTGATCCTACTTGAATGCCTTCTTGAAGACCTAATCTATGGTAGATTGCCCATGCAAATCTACTTCACAACCAATTTTTGGTTTTAATCCCATAATAAATTTCTTATTTCTTAACCTTTCATTTTCCTAATACTGAGGTAGATACTTTAGGATCTTGGTGAGTTTTTCCCAGTATTCTTTTATAGATAAGTATTCTTGCTTGAAATTTTGAAAATTTGTAAGCTTATGATCATGTTGTACCAAACATCTTCCTTTTCTTTACAAAAAAAATGACGACCCATTTTTTTAACGATTTGGCCTTATTTATTAAGTTTTCCTCTATGTACCTATGTAAGTTTTATCAAATTGCTCTTTAATATTTACACTTAGAAGTAAAAACAATAATAGTATACATTTTGGACTAAATTATTAATTCCTTTCAAAAAATTTATACTATGTAAGTTTTGGGACTTATTTTTTTTTGGAACTAATATTCAAGACTTTCGTTTGGGACTTGTTTATCAAACATTTTATTCAAAAGATTTGTTTAGTATTTATTTGTCAAATTTTTGTTCACAACTTATGTTTGGGTTTTCTTTTAATCAAATGTTTTATTCAGAAAAATAATTATCAAATTTTCAATATAGGACATTTTGTTCAGAGTTTTGATATCATTAATTTTGTTCAAATGATGTTCTAAAGGAGTTGGCTTTAATTTGGAACTCCTTATTTGGAATTTTTATATCAGAACTTTTGTTTAGGAATTTTCATTAGATAATTTTTTTGGAATAGTCTTAATTGAATTTATGAATTTTAGAGGTTTCATTAAAAGGTATTATTCATATATTTTGATCAGATATTTTGTTTGAATGAAGTTATGAGGGGTTTGGTCTTTGAGCATTTTATGCAGGCTTTATGTTTGGAACCTTTGGTTTGCTAGAATTATTGGCTTAGTCTCAATGTGAAAACTAACTCCTAATTACCAAAATCCCATTAGACTTATCCAATAAATAATAATTAATTCCCAACACTTGTTAAAGAATATAAACCACCAACTAAACTAATGAGATTTGAATTGTGTAGGTAAACACTAAACATGAAAAATGCACAAAATGGAATTAAATACAAAATCTATATCATTTATGTGTGGCCATTGATGTGTTCATTTTATCATAAAATAATTTGAAATAAATTATTACTTTGAAATCAAATCCCTAACTACTTGTAAATCCAATGCAAATAAGCAAACAGTGGAAATGAGATTTCAAAGTACATGAAAATAGACTTTGATCACACTAGATAATTGTAATGGCTTCATCATCTAAGATATTTAGATTACTTCCACCATCCCCATTATCCATCAAGGATTCTATATATGTTATAGACATTATGTTTGACACAACAATCTTCGATAATAGGTATGCTAATTGCTCAAAATTATGGGATGCCATGATGCTATTGATGCATTTTCACATGAAGGAAATATATCACCTCATAATAACAATTAGTAACATACTCTCTCTTAAGAGATAAAGACTACATTTTGTGATGGCCAAGCCCAAAATTATGCCTTACATTAACCTTCTATGGGACTTATTCTTTTCTAGAAAGATTACACAAGATGCCTTTTTGCACCACATGGGTTACCAAAGGGTCATGTCTTATATCAATGGTGATGATTTACAAAGGTACTTATTATCTATCTAGATAAAACCTAATAGAGATCAAATTTCTCAATTCTGACTCATACCTAGACTAATATAGAAATGATCTAAGGTTGTGGGATGCCTATATCTAGACCAGACCTATATGGTTTTTAATGATGTTAGTTCCTCAAAAATGATACTTTGGATCTCTCTTTCTAAGACCTAAACAAGTTGGGGTGAAAAGAGTTAAGAGATTTGCATAAAATAAAACCTATTATAACATGTGGTGATGCACCAAATGTTCAAAGATCCACTCTTAAGATTGAACTCATTAACACACTAATAGACTATGAATAGGACTAATTAAGTGCTTAAAATAGTCTCTAAGAAATAATACTTCACCTAGAGGTCAATTTTATGGACTTAGGCTGGAGGGAAATAAGGGTAAGGCTTGATTGAAATCACTTATAGTAAACAATCCACTCTATACTTGAGACATCAACATTAAGACATCTTAGATGACTTGAAAGAAAATTTTATTATCAGTTAAGTTGAAATTGGACCTATAAATGGAAGATAAACCATTTTAGAATATAAAACAAATACGAAAAATTAATCACATATTAGTAAACAACTACAAAATGCTCTATTCATTACTCTAAAAGGAGCCCAATACAATTTTTGGTAGAGTCTAGTTGTACCATCCTAAGGGATGTTTAACAAAAGCTCTAAGGCTATATTTATATAGATAAGGGAAGAAAGAGAGAGATATTTGGGTACTAAAAATTTAATCAAATATCTCAACTCCATTCCAACCATAGTCACAATTTCCTCTACATTTATGCTCAATCAAGCTTCGTGATTGATCCAAGTCACTACAATCCATTACATAATTACATTTTTCCTTCACTGATGTTCCCTTATGGTTGAAATGGTGGGATAAAGTTGTTCTAAGTTGGGTTCAATAATAAATGCATTTAAAACCATTAGATCAATATGTTATATTTTTTTCATGTCACTAACTACTCTTTATTGGTTTGTCAAGGCATGCAAGAGTGGAAAGAAGGGTTACTTTCATGCAACTAGCTCTGGAAATGAATCTATTAAATTATACATGTATATCTTGATGGTATTCCTCAAAAATTTATATCTAGTTTAACCTAGATACATCATAAATCAAATTTGAGCTTGGTTCCTTTGTATTTACCTTATCTAGGTTAAATAATACTATATCAACACTCATCAAAATGCCCAAGCTCAATCCTTTGCTTATTGGTTGTCAATAATTGACTCAGATCCTTAACTTATTGATTGATATCACATTATTGATCCTAATTTTCATGATAAAATATGGTTCATAGATCTTTTTCTAACTTTAACATGCTCATGCCACTTGTCAACCATGCATCTAATCTTAGGATCTACTGACTCTTTGACTTGCTCATGTGTTGTTGATCTTAATTGTACAAGCAAGCACCAACCATTAGATATATTGGGACCCACTATCTAAAAACAAATAACTATTTAATGAGGGCTAATTTTGACATCTACACACTAGTATTTGATGTCTACATAAATGTTTTTGACATCTATGTGATTGCCACTAAGATATTTGAAAACCAATAGTCATTTTTATGACTTAAATTTTGATGTTTGTGCACCCATAAATTGATGTACATGGGAACATTAATGATGTATGCATGATCATAAATATATGGACCCTAATGGATGCCTATTGAGCTTGAACTTTGACACATTCATGAATTTCACTTTCATGGAACAATTTTCCCAAGCTAATTTTGCTGATGCAATTATATCTTCAAGGAAATCATTGCAGAATAATTTCATTAAAATAAATTTATCTTTGTCTTTGGGACTTTTATCTATGGGCTCATGGCATTCAAGACACTTGTTATAGATAAAATTTTTGATGGAAATATCTTTGGGCTTTTGATAAGAACCTTTTATTTTGGACATTTTATCTGACTAAAATGTGTCTTTAGAAAGATTATCTTAGACATTTTCTCTAAAATAATTATGTCTATGGGCCTTTTTCTCAACAAATTTTCTTTAAATAATTAAGTCTATGGGATTTTTTCATTAAAAAATGTCTGAAACAATTTTTACTTAGCTTTTTTCATGGACAAAATGTTTTAAAAAATGAGCCTTCAAGTTTTTTACTAAGGACAAAATGTCTAAGAGAATTTAAGTCTGAGAAAAAAATTGAAATAATTTCCCTAAAAAAAGTCTTTACTTAGTCTTTCTCCTTCAGGGCAATTTTCTTTAAATAATTCCAACACTTAGCCAAAAAAACTTTGAAATATTTCCCAAGTGTAAACTAGGCTTTTAATCATATAGGCTCTTTTAGACTTGTTCTTCGCCATGAAAACCTATTTGGGTCCCTCCATTTGAAATGTTGAGCTTACTTCTAAGACATTTTATATACTCATCAATTAGGACCCTACTAGGATTTTATCTAGGTCTAATAGAATATTTTTATGTGGGCTAAAATGGCCAACATTTATGGTGACTCAGCTGGATTGACC
This sequence comes from Torreya grandis, assembly GCA_037957365.1. Lineage (NCBI taxonomy): Eukaryota > Viridiplantae > Streptophyta > Pinopsida > Cupressales > Taxaceae > Torreya > Torreya grandis. Next base: position 105,289 of record JARHVA010008727.1, read on the forward strand.
AACCTACTAGTTATGGAACCTAGTTATTGACCAATCTTGCTCATGATGACTTGAATGAATAAGATACTACTTGTAAAAAGGAATCTGATTGATTACTAAATCACTTTTGTAGCAATGGGGAACCCACTAAAAATAATAAAGCAACAAAATAAACCAAAACTAACTAAACAACTAATAAAGCAATGTACAAAAGCACTTAGAGGAAAAGATACACATATCTACCTACATATAAAGAGCATGAGATCAACTAATAGTAGAACTTAATATACCTCCCATTGAATGGTATGGGAAGGCTCTCTCTATTCAATATAGCAAGCTCAAAGGCATTGATTTTATTGTCACTTATGATGACATAAGGTCCACTCCAAAGGTTATCAAACTTGGAGTGCTTTCCTAGCTTTGCACAGTCTCATCCCATTTGAGGACTATGTCACCTTGATGAAATGTATTTAATGAAGATATTTTATCAAAGTTATTATTGACATTATTTTGGATAGAACACATGGTATTCATATCCTCATCTCTTATCTCTTCCAACTCTCTCAGTTCATTCATCCTAACCTCTATTACATCACTTTCTAGAAGCTCTCACTGGTGTGCAAGTTCCAAATCTAGGAGCTCTAGTGAGATAGGTAGCCTTGCTTCTATCTCATAAACTAAGAGATAAGGTTAATGACTAATGGCCTTCTTAGGGGTGATCCTATCATCCCATAAATTAGTCTTCATCTTTGTATGCTAAGATCTCTGATCATCTTTCAGTGTTCTTTTGATGAGTTGAATCAGGTTCTTGTTAGTGAACTCAACTAGTCCATTACCATGTGGATAGTAATTTGATAAGGTTTTAAAGTAAATTACCTTGATAAATATCCCATTCACATACCTTTTCACTATTGAATTTCAAATCATTATCTGATATTATAGTATAAGGTACTCCAAAATATGTGACTAAACTCTCATAGAACTCAAGCACAGAGTTCTCATTTGTCTCCTTCAAAGGTATTACTTACACCCACCTAGTGAAATAGTTTTTAGATATAAATACCCACTTATGACCAGTACTAGATGGAAGATTCATCATGCCAATGAAGTAAAAACCCCATTACATGAAAGGCTTATCAACCTGAAAATGCTTTAATGGCATAATAAATAGTCTTTATTTACCTATAAACATTGCACACTTCATAACCCATGCATGTGAATACTTAAATAAAATAGGCCAAAAGTAACCAAATCTGATGATTTTTTCATCCATGGTCTTATCTTGAAAATGGCCTTGAAAAGGACAATCATGAAATTGTTAAAAAAGCTTTTCAAATTGATTAGCTTCAACACAGCTTAAAAACATACCTCCAATGTCTTTTTATATTAACACTCCATCAATTAGAATTTATGGCACTTATTTTAGCATAAAATTTCTTCTACTTGATTCATTTAATCCCATTTGACATTTTCTTCTTTGAAGGAATCTAGCAATGTCTTGTGTCTAGCTGGATGGAGTAGTTTCAACTTCTTGTTGGGTGTCTTGAAGTGTCAAAACCATCTCCTTTTCTTCATTCACATATTTTTTGATATGTTCACACAATCCTTTACCTTATACCATATTTTTTTACCTTCACTTCAATATCATATTCCATGCACTTAGTTACCCATCCATCTCTCTTTTCACTTAAGTCTTTGTTGAGGATGAAATCCTTCACACTAGGATGAGCTACCATTAGTATAATCTTGTTACTTGAGACCAAATGTATGAATTTTTTTCAAACCTATTATAATAAAAAGAACATTATTTAAAAATTAATAATATATATCCTCATACTCTTCCAAAACTTGATTGAAAAAATTAATGGGCTACTCTAATCCTTCACTATTTTTTTGCATAAGCATGGCTAAAATTGTAATAAATGTATAAAAACAATATATAAAAAAATCCTTACTAAAATATATATTAATAAAAATATGGTATTAGATGATTATTTTATGAATTTAAATATTATCTTACCCTCCTTACTCCATATGAATTCTTGATGTTTCTTCATCATTTGAGTGAGTGGCCTTACCAGTTCTGCAAATCTAGGAATAAATCTTTGAATGAATTTGATCTTGCCTAGGAAAATTTGAAATCCTTTCTTATGATTTTGGAATTATAAATAAATTATTTATTATATTCTCTCTAGATCAATATAAATACCATCTTTGGACACTACATTCCCAAGCAGTCTCCTCTCATGCATTGAAAAGATACACTTATTTGGATTCAATGAAACTCCAAATTGTTTGCATCTATCAAAAAAAATCTGAAGTGTGTTAGATTATCATTAGGATCATTCTAAACTATATTAATTCCATCAAGATAAAATAACACAATTTCATTCAAAATACCTTAAAATTCAACATCCATTGCCCATTGGAAAATAGCTCCAGCATTAGAGATCCCAAAAGGCATCTTTTGATAGGCATAAGTACCCCATTAGGTTGTGAAAGTTGTTTTATACTGATATTGCTCTTTTAACAATATATTATTGTAACCGAAGTACCCATATAATAAGGAGAATATTTTTGAACCTAATAATCTCTATAATATTTGATCCATGGAGGGAAGAGGATAATGGTCTCTTAGTGACACTTTATTCAAATCTCTTAAATCCTCACATAGTCTTATATCCATTTTTATTTCTCACCAGTATAAGGTTTTCTATCCATGTTTAGTTTTTGATAGGAAATATTATTCTTGACTCAATTATCTTGGTAAGCTCCTTTCTTATGATAATTTCAACCTTGGGCTTGATGGGCCTTTACTTATGTCTTGCTAATTTTGTATCCTGCTCAGGCTGAATAATATGTTATGCTAATCTATGGTCAAACCCTTGAGAATCATGATATTCCCAAGAAAATAAATCCATGTACTCATTACATAATTTAATTAAATCTACTCTCTTATAATCGGTGTTCACTTTATCCCACTTAAGTTACTTACCTTTATCTATGCGAACATGCCGATAATGTTATTTCTTGGAAGAGATGCTTACCTTGTCCTTTCTAATTTGATCATCCTCATCAAAAATTCTCTCCAAATTTACTCAACCTTTAGTCATATTATTTTATCTCATTTTCACAATCTGATCTTCATATTGGCATTGCAATTTATTTTAATTATTTGAGTAAAATTTTACCTCATTTTATATGAAATAGGCTATTTGTTTATCACTATCAAAGACTTGCCAAATTACCTCATTATTTGGAACTAAAAGCTTGCATATAACCTTTATTTGGGTCTGATATTTATTATACTTTATCTGGTCCACTACATCATATTATGCTCCTATGGCAACAAGTCTATCTGCATGTTGATTGGCTACTCTAGGAAAGGAGCTTACCAAGATAGATATCAAAAAGGAGATAATTTCAACCTTGGTGAGCTACTCTAGGAAATGACTCAAAAATGAACTATATTTGGTTATAAAAACACTTACTCTTTCCTTTTTATGTGGTCTATTAAAGATATTGAGCTTTGAAATATCCTCTTACAGATACTCCTTTTATCCTAGAATTAGTAGTGTATTCCACATTGAAATTGATACATTAATTTTCTTCATATGATCCATAATACTGAGTGGAGAAGTGGTTATCCTTGACTACAATTTAAGAGCAAGAGGGGCTCCTAGATGTTGTGTCAATTAAGGGATGTAAGTCTCTTTCACATTCTACCCCTTTGGATATTAAACCTATGGATTAATGTCTTTTAAGGCAACTCATGAGTGGTGGTCCATTGTGGTGGTTGAGAAGGAGAAGGGGATGCCTTATTAAGACCTGAACCCTCACAAATTTCCCTTTCCTTGGATCTAATATGGGTTGCAACTAAACTATCAACATTCAACATATTTTAACTTTGATTTGTAGTTATGTGATCAAAAGAATCCTCACCTTCCTAAAAGTTCACAAATGTAGTTTTAATGGGTGATTTACCATTATCTCCTCATTGATTTGGAACTTATACTTGAGTGAATTAAGGAATGTCTCCATAGAGTAGAGAGGCTTCCTTATTCAACTATTTTTCATGTGGAAGAGGAGTTAAACTCTATTACATATAATATTGATGTGATCTCTCACTAATTAGTGTCATTGCCATGTCATTTACTTGATCCCATCGATTGTTCCATTTCCCTTCCTGAGCATAGTTGTTCCAAGTAGGCATAATAGCTCTAAAATTTCTTAGAGTAGTAGGATTATCTTGATTTGACTGAGAATTCTACCCTTGTCCTTATTGATTGGACTGATAAGATGGCCTATTATACTAATAATTCTGATTAAGATTCTGATATGGCTTGTATGGTGGAGATTTTTATATTTCCATTGCAACAAACTTTTTGTTATGAGTCTTACGAAGACTCTCTATCTTCCCTAGTCTATCAACTTGATCACCTTATATTTGGTTAAACTTTGTTGAATGTGGAAGTGGAGAAATAGTTGGAGCAAGAGGATGGATCTTTGAAAAGAGAGGCATTAGTAGCCTTGGAGACAACTTGCCTACTTGTAAAAGGCAATTCTCAGCCTTGATTGATATTTCAAAAGCCTCAAGGATAATGTTCCCTCTTATGGATTGAATCATCACAACTACATCTGAATTGAGAGCCTTCAGGTAGCACAAAAAAACATAGTTGGGTGTAGGCTTGATTAGTACAAGGATTATGTCTGAAGTATTTTGGAACCTATAATTGAAATCCACCATGAGTTCATGATTGAATCCACTAATTTTTCTAAGCTACTCCACAAGTGAGAGGTGATCACTTTTGTTTTCAACATGTTTTCATATGACCTCCCCAAATTCATCCTAGTTATTGATTGATGCAATAGCTAATCCCCTATACTATTAAAGTTCTTTCCATTTGAAATAAGTTTCTAACAACCATATTGTTACATTTTCCTAAGTTACATGATATACTAAACAAAAGTTATTAATGTTTGCAATATGTTCTATAGGAATAATTGGATTTTCTCTTGTAAAATAAGGAAGAGCCTTCAAAGTTAAGACTAGAATATCATCCCATTGAGTAAGATTCAAAATAATACCACCATTGAAATGCACAAAGGCTTACCTTTTATGAATATCCGTATGAGGTATTGGATTTATAAAAATGTTTGACTAAACAATATTGGCTTCAATAGGAGGATTTTGTGGAATAACATGGGTAACAAAAGGTATAGGTGTAGGATTTGACTAAGACGCTTTCTTTTTCTTTGTTAATTGGAAATATAGCTCAGAGAAATTTGTATCTTTATCTTTTGTAGAGAATCTTGTGATAACTCTTGGGGGTATGAAAATATGCAAATCTAGAAATTAAACTCTAGAATTTGCTACTATACTCAAATATGCAAAATTATGCAAACTATTGGTCCCACTAGGTGTGTTAAAACTATTAGCTATCCAGATAACACTTAATAGAGATCACATTACTCAAGTATAACTCATATTTAGACTAATATGGGATGATATAACTTAATGGCATGCCTATATCTAGATTATACTACTAGAGTTCTTAATGAGGTTAGTTCCTTATATATGATAGTTTGGATTTATCTTTCTAATACATAAACGAGTAGGGGTGAAAAGAGTTAAGATATTTTTATAAATTAAAACCTATTATAATATGTGGTGATGCATTAAATGTTCAAATATCCACTCTTAATATTGAACTCATTATCACACTAATAGACTATGAATAGGACTAATGTAGTGCTTATAATAGTTTCCAAGCAATAATGTTTCACTTAGAGGTCAATTTGATGGACTTAGGCTAGAGGGAAATGAGAGTAAGGCTTTATTGAAAGAACTTGCAGTCAATATTCCACTTTATACCTTAGAAATAAACATTAAGACACACTAGATGACCTATATCGAAACTTTATTAGCACTTAGGTTGAACTTGGACCTGCAAAGGGAAGATAAACCACTTTTACATATCAAACAAATACAAAACACTAAGAATAGACTAGTAAATAACTATAAAATGATCTATTAATTACTCTAAGTGGTGTAAAATACAATATTTGAAAGATTCTAGTTGTACCAACCTAAGATATGTTTAATAATAGCTCCAAAGCTACATTTATAAAGTGAAGGGAAGTAAGAGAGAGATTTGGGCATAGAAATAGGAATAAAAAATCTCAACTTCATTCCAACCATAGTTATAACTACCTCTACATTTATGCTCAATCAATCTTCCTAATCTAGTTAACTACTATCTATTGCATAGCTACATTATTACTTCATTGGTGTTCCCTTATAGTTGTAATGGTGAGATCAAGTTATTCTAAGCTAGGTTCTGACATCAATGTAGTTATAACCATAAAAAAAATATGTTATAGTTTTGTCATGGTGATAACTACTCTTTATTGGTTTGTCAAGGCATGAAAGAGTAGAGAGAATGTTCACTTTCATGTAATTAGCTCTAGCAATGAATTCATTGAAGTCTATGTGTCTATTTTGATGACATTCCTTGAAAATTAAGCTCTATTTAAATGTAGATCCATCCTAGATTTTAATTGATCTTAGTTCCTTTGTATTTACCTTACTCATGTTGAAGAATGCCCTATCTACTCTCATCAAAATTCATAGGCTCAATCCTTTACTTATTAGCCATCAACAATTGACTCAAATCATTAACCTGTTGACTAGTTTTTCATCATTGATCCTGATTTTCATGATAAAACATGGTTCATCAATATTTTAGTAGCTTTAATTCTCATGCCACTTATCAACCATGTTTTTGTTCTCAAGATCCACTAACTCTTTGACTTGTTCATGTGTCATTGATCTTGATTTCATCATAAGGTGCCAACTATTAGATATACTAAGACACACTATCTAAAACCAAAGACTATTACATGAGGGCTAATTTTGACATTCATGTGATGGCATTTGATGTCTATTAAAAAGTATTTGATATTTGTGTGACCTCACTAAGATAGTTTAAAATAAATGGTCATTTTCCATGACTTAAATTTTGACATCTAGACACATGTTAATTGACATCCATGGGAATGTCAATGATGTTTATGTGATTGTCAATATTTGGACCCTAATGGATGACTGTTGAGCTTAAACTTTGACACTTGTGTGAATGTCACTCTACTAGAACAATTTCCTCAAGATAATTTGGTCTATGCAAATATGCCTTTGAGGAAATCATTGCAGAATAATTTCCCTAAAAGAAATCTATCTTTATCTTTAGGAATTTTATCTACAGGTTCTTTGCATTTGGTACATTTGTTGTGGACAAAATATCAGATGGAAATATCTTCATACTTTTGATAAGGACCTTTTATTTTAGACATTTTTTCCGATTGAAATGTGTCTTTGAAAATATTGTCTTAGACATTTCCTCTAAAATAATTATGTCTATGGGCCTTTTACTCAGCCAATTTTCTAAAAATAATTAAGTCTACAATATTTTTTTATACAAAATGTCCAAAACAATTTGTACTTATGTTTTTCTATAGATAAAATGTCTAAAAGAATGATCTTTTGTATTTTTTGTTGTAGATAAAATGTCTGAGAGAATTTAGGTCTTTGCGAAATTTGTTTGAACAATTTCCCCAAAATAAATCTATACTTAGTATTTTTCCTTCAGGATAATTTTCCCAAAATAATTCTAATACTTAGGGAAATAAACTTTGAAATATTTCCCAGCTGTAAATTAGGATTTTAAGCCTGAAGGCTCTTCTAGACTTTTTCTTAAAACTGCTCAAACACCATGAAAACCTGCTTGGTTCCCTCCATTTCCAATGTTGATCCTACTTCTAATGAATTTTATCTACTCATTAATTAGGACCCTACTAGGCTTCTCTCTAGGTCTAAGCAAAGCTTGGTATGTAGGCCAAAATGGCCAATAGTACCTATCTTTACCAACTCCATATGCAGTATTTGATAAGCACAAGATGGTAACATAGAACAAGTAGAATTCATTTTAGAAATTTGTAAACACATGGCTTATTCTTGGGGAGACTATGGTCGTAAAGGGAAAGTATCCCACCCCCATTATCAAATTTATAATTGGGTCTATATTGGGATGGCCTTATTGAACAGACTGTATGACATGCCAAGTATCAATTTTTCCCACCTAGATTGGGAACCATTACTAGATATGATAATGATTATTGGAAAAACTCTTACCCTAGGAAATATCATCATCTTCAAGTATAAATAAAAAGTTCTTCATAAAGGCAAATTACCCAATTTAGCATGCCATTTCTATATGATGTCTTACCTTTTGGATGTAGTAATGGGCATAGTGTATAGGGACTTAGGGGAGCTTTGGATCTTAGATATTGACTATATAAAGAATTGTATTTATGATTAATATTATTTATGAACATATACACATATACTAAGCACATGACAAATTTTCAAGGATGTGTATCCTCAAGTATGGTAGGTAATTCATGAGGCCTCACTTCCCATAATTTCAAAGATCATAGAAGATACATTAGATCTTCAGGGTGACTAATGGTTATAAACAAACTATGTGGTGATCATGGTTACTGGACATAAGGTTCACCCTATGTGTATCTCAAAGTACATGTCAAATAAGTTAGCAGAGCAAGAAATTGCATATCAGCTCTAGTGGAGTATGGAGGAGGATTTGATAAAATAGAATAAAGACACATTTTATGGATCTCACATGATCATAAGAAGAATATGTTATAAAATGAGAAAACATTTTGGGGATGTAGGCAATAAAACAAAGCATTATCAATTGCCTACCCTACCACATAGATACCATGACTCCATGGTCAGATTCAAAATCATATCTAGGGCTTTGGTATTCCATACCAACATGTTCCTTATGACCATGATTTTCTATTCTTAAATGCTAAGGATGACACCTAATTATTATAAAGGGCAAAACTTGTAGGCCTAAAAGAGGATCATTTAAGGATTACTCAGCAAGAACCTTCAATTTCAATTTAGAAAATTCATACTAAGCTTCCACCCCCTAGAGGATGGGTTACTTATGAATTCTAGGGAAATAGACCCCAACAACAAATATAGATACAAGAAGGGCCTTCACAAGGATTTCCCCTACTATTGATGGTTTTTAAGAAAGATCCTGGGTTGAGTCAGCCTAATCCTAGAGGATTACAAGGGAATTTGATTAAATTATATTCCTCTAATGCAAAAGACTAAGAGCACCCATCTTCTTTACCATTACAAACACCTAAAACTACACCACAATTATAAGAATATATAGTGTAAGAGGTAACTATAGAGGTAACTACAATCTCAATTTAGAGAGCCTCCTCCCCACCTTTCTTCCCAAGTTTCCTCATTTATTCCCATTTTTGGTTTAGTTCCTATTAGGTTTATTTTGAAGACCCCTTTTCTCACTCCAAATGTGGAATATATCACCTCCACCCCTAATATTTCAATTCTCCTCACTGTTGTCTTACCAATATCTTTTTTCACTCCCAAATTAGAAGATGTTTCTTCTACCACTATTGTTTCATTTCCTCCATAGTGCCATCCATATCCCTTATTTCTACCACTACTAACATTCCTTCTATAAATACTACAGTCTAAACCATGAAAAAGTAAAGGGCATCTAAGAAGATTAAAATAGCACATGCTAGCTCCTAGCACCATGTCTCTTCCACACAGAACAATTTACTAATACCTTTTACTAGTTCCTCCCAAGAGACTACTATCATATCCTCAAAGAAGGACAAAAGTGGTAAACAAGTATATAAAATCCATCCACTCCCTTAATATGGAGGTGTGGATTGCTTCAAAATCATATGGCCTTCCCTCCTTGACCCAATAATCAAAGGAGCTTTAGTGTAATAATCAACAAAAGATCAATTGGTGGAGGTTACAACTAGGATTACACATTTAATAGACCCAACCCACCTAGTTATTCCACCATGGGTAGTTAATCTTAGAGAGAAGAGTTCCCAAAATATTAATTTCAAAATTACATAACTACCAACAATAACCTCCTTATTTGATAAACACTTAGGGAACATTCAAAGGTTTAGAAAGTGGAAATTAGAGGACGAATATGGGAGGGAGATCCTTCTTGAGGAAAGGAAGGAAGTATATGCCTTGTCCAAAAGGAAGAAAAGATAGTGGGGCCAATCCCCATACATAAAAGATTTCAAATCCATTATTGGAAACCATAAAAAATCTATTAAAGAATTACATGAGGGAAGAAAGATAACAAGGAAAGATTTGAAACAAGAATTAGAGAAAATCAAAGAATAACAACAAATATTCCACATTCTATTAGGGATTCAAACTGAAGTTCAATAAGTTGCATCAAATGTTATAATTCTCTTGAATAAATTGATGTGATGAGGGAAAAATTAGCCCCCCATATAGCTCAAATACATCAATTGTTTAATTTTTTAAAGAAAGATGAAAATATATTGAAAGTATTGATTTTGCACACTACTAATAAGGCATATAACCATCTCAATTTAATGACACCATTAGAGGCATCAAATGCCCTTAATTTAGTGGTTATTAGAATACAAGAAGCTAGAGAGTGGGTTACAATAGTTAGGGTAATAATACCCAAATACGTAGAAGATGAAACACTCATCTTATGGATCTTGGATTAATTTAAGTTATCAAAGCTAAGGGATAATATTGGTAATTTGATAAGCAAAATCAATTTTGACCAACTCATTGAAGAACATCTAAGAATTTTATGCAAAGTCTATAGGGATTAGCACTTGAGAATATTGGAGCTGAGATGAGTTTTGCAAGAAAGTAAAAAAATTTGAAATTTTCAAGATTAAATTCCAAAATACAAAGGTCAAGCATGCAAAACTCTTAAAATAAGTTAACAAGGTGCACAGAGCCTCATTACTTAACTTATATATCATATGGCAATAACATGATGCAAGTCACAAATGTTATCTTGAGTTGGAGGTGAAGAAGAATAAAATTTAGGATGTAACATCTAGTTCAATTCCAACATCTATAACAATAGCTCCCACAAAAGTAAACACATTCATGTAAAAGTCTGCTCAACCTTAGTTAAAAGGCCAGTTTTATGCATATCAATGTAGTGATGCCAATTTTGTACTAGTAGTCTACTTGTGTTAGAAATTAATATAAAATTTTCTTGAATTATTTGTAAACATTCACACATTGCATCGTATTGTAAAGGCCAAATTTAATTTTTGGTAATTATGAGTTAACTATATGTATACATTACATGCAGTTTTGAAACTAGAATTAGAACTGAGGCTCTAACTATGCTGTGTAATAACATTTTTCGCATGGAAGATAAGGTGAACCCTCCCCAAAAATATTTAAAAATCTATAACCCTCATTTTATAGGGGTTGGAAAATTTCAATATAGAAGTATAATCAATTCTTGATTGTTAGCAAATGTATTTGTGTATCTTCTCTCCAATTTTGTGTAAATAAGGTTCTATCTTTTGGTTGTTTGATTCAATAATTCTTAGTGTGAAACAAATATGAGGAATTTTTTATTGTTATGATTAATATTATAGTTTTATATGTGAAAAATCAATTGAATTTATTTTTATCATTTTCTATTAAGTTGACTATTTCATATTTTTAAAGTTTGTAGATGTGATTTCAATGATATAGTCTTTTATGTTTGTATAATAGATATCTTAGATACCTCATTGGTCTGAGTTATAATCTCCTAAGTAAGGGTGTGAAACATCTACTATAAAATTAGAAACCTTTAGTTTATATCCTTGATTTTCTTATATCAAAATATCCTAGACTGCTTGACCATGTTTGTTTGTGTGTGTGCAGAAACTGCTAGAAATAGAAATTTATTCTAAAATCACTTGTCCATTTAGAATCATCTTGAGAGGTGATTCTTAAAGCCATAGTGTCCTTTTTTTCTCTATCCTTTCCAACAAATTTTGAGTTTATTTCTAATATCTATCCACTATATATTTACAACCATCTAGCCACTAAATCACCTAGATTTTGACTTTCTTTTAATAACCATCCACTCTTACATAATCCTGGTTAACAACCTACATGCCCTGCCAGCTTTTCCATTACCTAGTTATTAATAATAAATAACTAAAAATCATGCCCTAGAGTCGATTTTACCTCCATTGAGATCATGATATGTTAGATGCTACCTCATTATGAATTAGTGTGCATAAAAACTACATCAACATTCTTTCTAGCACTAAGAGGGCCTTTAGCTTATATGATAAAAGAGGTTAATTTATATGGTGAGTTACAATAGAGTCACCCAAGAGAGTGACCACATCTAGTGTTTAGGATAGTCTTCTAGTCCCATCTTTACCAAATCATAGAAGGCCTAAATTTGTATTAACTACCCTTAATAATAATAGAGCTAGAACACCTTACCCAATAAGGAATACTCCCCCTATTAATCATCCCATGGCTCAACCACTTTAGTTTTTTGGATATGTTATTTCCATACTATGGGATGACCTATCAAGGAATACTAAAAATATTTACCATCCTTCTCTCCTTTAGGTGGAAGAATAGTAAAATAGAACATCAAGTCTTTCAAAGCTACATTGAGATTGATGAATGTTATTAATGAAGATGTTTCATCCAGACTTTTTCCTTTCACAATAATGGATGATACTTAGGATTGGTACTATTAATTCAATGGACTGCACCCTCTAAAGGGAGGCTCAACTCTCTTCATTATTGTGACACAATGGAGACATCCCTCTTATTATGGGTGGTAAATATGAGGGATGAATCTCTAGATTAGGGGCTATCTCCCCTTAATGCACCTTCAAGCCCTAGATTTATTACTACTAATAATGGGGGGGATGAAAAGGGAGAGAAATATTGAAATTAGATTCTAAACTAAAGTGGTGATATACCAAAATGGTTGGTCTAGTCACCTTTGACATACACTTCACACCAATAATAAGTTGATATACACTTCATTTGTGATGATAAAATCTTCTACATCAGTGTTTCAATATGGGGTCCTATGGAGATATAGGAAAGAAGAACTGCTAGAGGTGTTCTAAGACACACTATGGTAGCCTATTCACATGTGCCTATACTTTGTTGTGGACACTTCTTGTTGACCTACAAAAGAAGAACTCAAAATATGCTAGACATGCTGGAATCATTTTGTGAAAGCATGAAAGAAAATTACTTAACTCAAGACAAAACCATAGAGATATGTAAAAGTGCAAAATAAAATGGAGGTAACAATGATATGTCTTGATTCAAGGTAATTTCTTGCAAGGATTTGACATGCAAGCTAAGATATATCCTCTCAAAATGAGAAGTTAAAATAATATAAAGCAATATGTTGATAAAACAAGGAAAGGAGACCCATGCTAGAGTCAAACACTTTTGAGATAAGAGACCATGCTACTACCCTATTCTTAAAACTACATATGGGAGAGCCATGCTAGAGATGTCCGAGCTACCACCCTTGCTATAATGGTCCTACAAAATCATGGGATACACCTTCTAGCAAATAATAAATCCATCCCTAAGTTGTTGTGGTTGGACCATGCTCTCTTCAATGCTAGGTGAAAATGGCTATGCATTAATGGTGAAGCATTAAAGCATAGGCTACTATCCTCTATAGTTCAAAAACCAATCTATTTATTAGTTTTTAGTAGATATTTTCCAACCAAATGTATTAACTCTTTTTTCTGAGTTGTTCTTGCCACTTGTCTTGTTTTGAATGGTCATTGATTCTATGCTTTGACTTTATCAAGTTGATGGAACTATTATGAGCTTTGTCTTTTCCACTCTCTACTTTCCCATGTTTTGTCTCTTTCCTTTGATTTATCCTACCTTTACCTTTTCTTTACTTTCTCTTTGTGGGTCTTTTTTGTGGGTAGGATTTTCTTCGATGTGTCCTTCAAACAAAATGTTCAAAAGAATTATCCTTGTCTTTGTTCCTTGCCTTCTTGGCTTGATTCTTTATGTTATCTACCTTCAATATTTATGTGACCATCAAAACTCTTTAGAAAAAATGTCCAGAATAATTATTTTAAACAAAATGTCACTTTTCCCTTGTCACTTTTCTCAAATGAAAATTCCTTCTACTTGTCACTTTTCCCAAAGGGAAAGTTCCATTTGAGCTTCTTGTCTTTTCCCCTTTACTTTAACTAGTTGCCCTTTTCAAGTGCATTTCAAGAAAAAAATTTCCCTTTAGGATTATGGAAATGGTCCCTGTATTTGTCAAAGTGCCCTTTATAAGGGCATTTTGAACCTCTAGTTTCCCTTCAGAACTTTTGTACTGGTCCTCACATTGATGAAAATCCCTCTGCAAGGTCTATTATACCTTCAAATATACCCTTCAAAATTTTTGTAAAGGTTCATTTCATCTTTGAAGTTCCCTCATAAGGGGACATACCCTTCAAGGAAATTTAAAATGACCCTACAGAATGCCCAAGTGTCCTCCATGGAAAAACACTTGCCTTAAGAAGCGTCTAAGACTAATTCGAGATATTTTTAAGGACTTACTCTAAAATATTTGAAGTAAAGACATCTCAAAAATTTGATTACTTCTTCTTTACCCTTTCAAGTTTGTGAATGACTCCAATGAAAGATCATAAGTCAAGTAATCCCACAAACTTAAATTGAACTAATTTGACCCTTTCATGTTTCCCTTTAGCTTCAACTTATAAAAGTAATAATAAAAGTCCCCTTGTAACCCCAAAATGCATTGCTCTGGCCCTTTTAGGTTTTTGAACAACTTTTACTCATGAAAATTGTCAAGTAAAGTACTTTTCAAAACTTGATGTGAAATGGAATTGGCCATAGACCCTTTCAAGTTTCTCAAGTGATCCTAATTATTAATTGTAAAGCTTACAAGTAATGTTGTTATAAGAACCTAATTTTCTCTATGAGTGCTGAAAAAGACCAATGAGACAACACTTGTACCTACACAAAAAAACATTTTACTTGATTTTTAAGGGTTAAGATATGGTTTCAAGGCAAAAGGTCATGAAGAGCAAGGTTTCAAGGAAAAAAAGAGGGGAGGGGTTGCCCATTTTGGCATGCAAGATTCATAAAATGGTTAACAAATTAGTGACTCATAGGGGAAGCATGCCTACCATGCTTGAAAAGACTGGTGGCCTAAAAGTCCATTGGGCATGGAGTCAAGATGCAGCTTGAAAAATTGAAAACAACCTTGTAAGGACTTATTAACCAACAAATATTTACCTCAAACAATAAGTAAAAACACACACAACAAGACAAAAAACAAACAAACTCATGTAATCAGAACTTAGGGAAAATAAAGACAACATAAGTAAAAGCAAACTACTATGTACAACTAACTATGTATGTTTTTCTCCCTCCTAGATCAAAGGGAAAATTTCTTAAGTCACTTTCAATATGAGATGAAATAAAGTTCCAAGCATGCTTCTCTTTGAATTTAATTCTTTATAGATCATTCCTCTTCCTTGGCACTTCACTTGGTCTAGTCTTGAAGAGGTCATCTTTGAACAGGTCTCCATTAAAGACATATTCCTCTTGCACATGTTCAAAAATTTCATATTTCTACCCACTCTTTGTCTCATGGTCAACTTGTATCTCTTTAGTAGTCATTTATCCAAGAGGATTTATTTCGTGTTCTTCATGTTCCTTAGAAGCTTCAGGCCCACATGATTCTTCTTCATCCTTCCAAAGCTAATGGGTTCCTTACAGAAGGTGATATCCCTCCTTGATGACTTAAAAAATATCATATTTAGATTCACCAACCTCTTGAAAGGATAAATATGAAAGCTTGTTTCTCATTTTAATACTTATTTGAGTCCCAATACTACCTTCTCCACACTTAGCCAACTCATAGCCTCCTTGAAGAAGAGTGTAACCCGCCCCAATGACTTCAAACAAATCATTCAAAGAATGATCAATAATTTGTCCATGTTCCTCCATGACATCTTTAAAAGTGAGAAAAGAGTCAATGATCATCTCTTCCTCATCAGAGATAGAGGCAAAATCTTGTGACTTGTCTTCTTATTCACCAAGGGGGTACTTATGGTCATCTCCTCCTCATCTACACTCATGAAGTCTCCCTGATCAGTCATGAACTAAGCATAGTCCTCTTCACTTTATTCCCTCAAGATGGATTCCTAAACATAAGATAAACATTCTTTATTTACCAGGCAAGGAGGTGGAACATAAGGATTGTCAAAATCAGGTTGTGAATGGAAAGTAGGGGATCTTTTTGAAAGCTCATGAGAAAATGGGGGTAGACCTTGGGCCAAAATCATTTTATTTTCTTCTCTCCACTTGACCAACACTTCATAAATATCAAAATTAGGTTAAGGATTAGTATAAGGGGTGTCTTTTGGCATAGGATCCTCTCTAAGGTCTAAAACTTCCATCTCACTTTCATTAAGCAATCTCACCTTTACTTCTAAATCCTCAATTTGCTTAGCTAGATTTTCTTGAAAGAATTTTTCTTGGAGCTCATAGGAATAATCATCAAAATTAGGAGTTTATGAAGGCTGCCATAGAGTACAAGAAGCTTCATGAGGAAGGGTGGGAGAGACTTGAGAAGGAGTAGCCTCATTTTGTACTTCACACTCTTAAACAATAACCTTCTCCTTACTACTCCATGACTCAACTACTTCACTCCAACTCATGATCTTAGGATTGGAAGTCTCATTTTGGGGTGATGGGGTTGAAATATGAGAGGGTAGTGAGGGCTTAGATTCCACTTCCCTTGCTACCAACATAGACTGATGCACATGAATATTTTCCAACTCAATTTGCCTGTCAAGATTGGCCTTAAACACAAGATTTTTTATTTCAAAACTCTCCTCAACATGATTGGGGAAAGGACTTTGATATGATTGACTTGTCTCATGAGTAGGGGTTACGTATGGTTGATATGAAACTTAGGGTAGTGGGTATGTAGGTTGATAGACTTGATAAGGCTACCTCTCATGAATACTCAGCTTCTCTTCCAAAGATGGAATCAAACCACTCAATCTAGCATCTCATTTTTAATCCTTTTCCAATTGGCTCTTTCAATAGGATTCCATTCACTCTTGACTAGCTCTAATGCATTTCTCACTTGATGGATAAAGTTATCAAGAATTTCTTGGCCACATCCCCTTTTAGTGTCAAGTTCCACTACATTCCTTTCATACCCCAACAATGCTTGTTTGAAGGTGGAAATGGGATGATTGGCAAAAGGATTAGGTTGAATAGAAGTAACACATTAAGAATATTGGGCATAAGATTGATATATCTCATGTCAGGGCTGAAATTGGTCATATTGGACCTAGTAAGGATCAACACAAGGATGGTAAGGATCATAGCCAAGCTAGCCAAGGACTTGACCAAATTGAGGAGGAAGAGGCAAAGCTCATAATGTTTCACCAACCTAAAAAGGTAAAAACTCATAATCATATGCAACCATGTAAATTCATAAAGAAACCTACTACAAAATCTCTTCAAAGGATCACTAGGTTTCTTAACTAGATGATGTATCTTTCGAGTCACCATTGGTGTTGATTAAATGATTCCAAAGACTGATTTGTTAAAGAACACACCAAAATTTCTTCAACCTCTTAGACAAAATGTCCCACTAGGCATGCCAAAAACTATTGATGCAATGGATCACACCCTCTAAAGGGAGGCTTAGCTCTCTTCATCCACATAATAAAAATGGATACATCCCTCTTTCTATGGGTGGAAAATGTGAGGGATAAATCTCTAGATTAAGGGATATCTCCCCTTGATGCACCTTGAGGCCCTAAATTTCCTACTGCTAATAATGGGGGGGGATGAAAAGGGAGAGAAATACTAAAATTATAACCTAAACTAAAGTGGTGATGCACCAAAATGATTGGTATACTCAGCTTTGACATATACTTTACACTAAGAACAAGCTGATATACACTTCATTTGATATGAGAAACTCTTTTACATCAGTGTTTCAAAAGGGGGTCCTATGGAGATATATGGAGGAAGACCTACCAAAGGTGTTCTAAGACACACTGTGACAACCTATTCATATGCACCTATACTTTGCTATGGACACTTCTTGTTGACCTAGAAAATAAGAACTCATAATACACTAGACATGCTAAAATCATTTTGTGAAATCATGAAATAAAATGACTTAACACAAGACAAAACCATAGACATATGCAAAAGTTCAAACTCAAATAGAGGTAAAATGCTATGTCTTAATTCAAGGTAAATTCATGTAGGGCTTCTCCATACAAGCTAAGATATATCCTCTCAAACTTATAAGTAAAAATTATATAGATCAAGATGCTGACAAAATAAGGAAAGGAGACCCATGTTGGAGTCAAATGCTTCTGAGACAGGAGACCATGTTGCTATCATATTATTCAAACTACGTATGAGAGAGCCATGTTGTAGATGTCCAAGCCACCACCCCTACTATCCTAGTCCTAAAAAAGCATGGGATTTTCCTTCTAATAAATGAAAAAGTCATCCCTAAGTTGTTGTGGCTAAACCATGCTCTCTTTATGCTAGGCACAACTGGCTATGCATTAATGGTGAAGCATGAGAACACAAGCTGCTCTCCTTTATAGTTTGAAAACCAATATATTTATTGGTTTTTGATAGATATTTTTCACCTAAATGTATTAACTTATTTTACTAAGTTGTTTATACCACTTGTCTTATTTTGAATGGTCATTGATTCTATGCTTTGACTTTATCAAGTTGCTAGAACTATTCTAAGCTTTGTCTTTACCACTCTCTACTTACCCATGTTTTATGTCTTTCCTTTGATTTCTCCTGCCTTTGTCTTTTCTTTGATTACTCATTTTGGGTATTTTCTATAGGTGGGCTTTTCTTCAACATGTCCTTTAGATAAAATGTCTGAAGGAATTCTCTTTCGCTTTATTCTTTGCCTTCTTAGCTTGCTTCTTAGCATTGTTAGCCTTTGAGCTTTCTATGACCATCAAATTTCTTCAAACAAAATGTCTGAAGGAATTCCTTTAGACATTTTATCCAAAAGAATTCAACCTTGGCTTGCCTTATTCTTTTTTCCTTTGGACAAAATATCGCTTTTCCCTTGTCACTTTTCCTGAAAGAAAACTCCTTCTGATTGTCACTTTTCCCAAAGGGCAAGTGGCCTTTGGGCTTCTTGTCTTTTCCCCTTTGCTTCAACCAATTTCCCTCTGCAAGGGATTTTTGAGCCAAAAGTGCCCTTCAAGCTTATGGAAATGGTCCCTATATTTCTCAAAGTGCCCTCTACAAGGGCATTTTGAGCCTCTAATTTCCCTTTAAAACTTTTTTATTGGTCCTCATGCTGATGAAAATCCCTCTGCAAGGTCCATTTAACCTTCAAACATACCCTTCAAAAGTTTTGTAAAGGTTTGTTTCATCTTTGAAGTGTCCCCCGCAAGGGGACATACCCTTTAGGGAAATTGCAAATGACCCTAAAAAATGCCTAGGTGCCCTCTATGGAAAAACACTTTCCTTAAGAAGCATCTAATACCAATTCAGGCTCTTTTAAAGGACTTCATCAAAAAGATTTCAAGTAAAGACATCTCAAAAACCTGATTTCTTCTTCTTTTCCCTTTTAGGTTTGTGAATGACTCTAACCCATGAAATATCATAAATTAAGTAATCCCGTGAACCTGAATTGAACTGATTTGACCCTTTTAGTTTTCTCTTTAGTTTTGAATTATAAAAGTCATAAGACAAGGCCCCTTGTAACCCCAAAATTCACTACTCTAACCCTTTTGAGTTTTTGAACTACTTTTACTCATGAAAATTGCTAAGTGAAGTACTTTGTAAAAAATGAATTACACTAGAACTAAACATAAACCCTTTTTGGTTTTTCAAGTGCTCCTAATTATTACTTGTAAATATTACAACTAATGTTGCTTTAAGAACCTGATTTGCTTTATGTGTACTAAAAAAGACCAATGTTTGATGAGACAACACCTGCACCTACATAAAAGAAACTTTTCCTTAATTTTTAAAGGGTTAAGACCTAATTTCATGGAAAAAGGTCATGAAGAACAAGGTTTCAAGGAAAAAAAGATGGGGGTGCCCATTTTGGCATGCAAGATTCACAAACTAGTCAATAGGTACCTTAATTTTATAGAGAATTCCATCACCTCATAGAATGTGTGTCAACCTACTTTTCTTGCACAATTTGGGCAAGTCACCATACCTAGTTTGATATACCATCACTTTAATAACATGAAGAGGGATCCCAACAAACCAATCTAGGCCTTCAATTATATATTTTAGAAGATGTACACCTTTTTAAGCCTGACATATAAACCAACTGAAGTATTGACATTAGAAATGTACATGAATGTTTTGTATCCAATTATTATAGTCTTATTGTGAAGGGATAATACCATCAACACTTTAGAATTAACCTATGAAGAGGCCATAGACATTGATAGATATCTTAACTATTAGGTGTTTGACATAAATCATGTCAACAATAGTCTCCTAATTTTAAATCTAGTTTCACATGTGAAGCAAAATGTCCCTACATTTAATTAGAATTAGCTATACACACTGCCTCCTCTAACACAAATGACACATACAAATTATAATTTTATAAATAACCATGCATAAGTCAATGGTTACTAGAAGAATTAGCATCTGGCTACATCCACTACTATTACTGTTTAAGTCATAAATTCTAAAAAATTAGAATTGGATGCCATATAAAAATGCTTTAAAAGTTAAGAAATGACTTCATCAAAATGGAAAGAAAGTTAGACAATGCTAATTGCTTAAATAATAATTATAATTCAAGGTTTTATAGGTATAATAGACCATTCAATAATCTTGAAAATAATATGGATTAGTCTAGCAAGCCTCTAGAAATTAATATAGTGGAGATAACCTTGCCCATCTAGTGCATAATTCACAACATGTCTCAACATGGTGAAATTGATTGTGTTGAATTATGTGTAGATTTTGAGATCTTTAAAATAAAGGTGGTAAGATAAGATTTGATGTATAATCCACCAAAATTCTACCAGGACTTTGGCCCTTCAATCATCACTATGTTATTTAAGACTCTTGAGTTTCCTTTCCCAAGTGAAGATGATAATGTACCAAAAGATAATACTAATGATATTCATTCCTTCCATAAATTTCAAAAAGGTGGCTACAACCTAAGGAACATGCAACACTTCACAAATTCTACTCATCAAAATAACATATCCATTTCACTAAATCTAAAAGTTGATAATAATCCACTTCTCCCAAATAGCAATAATCAGCCTTAAAATAAGGAGGAATAAAGTAGATGAGGGCACACCATTTTTGAAGATATGAATAAAATACAAGTAAACATCACCCTTCATTAATTAACTCAAATCAATGAACAAAAGGAACTACTATGGAATTTTATCATAGGGAAAGCCACTGTGGAAAAGAGAAAAACTCTTATAGAGAAAACAAAGGATTATAACAACAATGTCATATATAAAATTAATCCAAAGGTTCCACCCTTTTTAATAACCATCATAGCATTTAGTAAGAATATTCATAATTGCTTAGTCAATTTTAGAGCTTCAAAAACTATGATGCTTACTTTTTTTATCAAAATATTATCTTAAATCCAAGGCTATCAAAGAGAAAAGTCCCATAGTTGGATAAAATAGTGGTAACAATAATTGGAGAGCTCACTAATGTGTGTATTCAAGTAGCATCTGAACCATGAATGCAAATGATTATTAACATCCTTATAGTAGACATACTTGAAGGATATGGATTGTTACTGGGTAGGGATTGGTCTAAGACACTTAATGGATATCTTTCAATAGATTTAACTCACATTTGGATAACATGGAGAGGCCTTCCAAATTAAATTTGGATTGATCAAGAACCAGGAATTAAGTATCCCATCATAGATTACAATGTCAATAATGAAGAGGTAAGTTATGAATCCCCTATCTTTGGTATCTATACTTTCACTACATGTAATGAAATATAAGATCTAGAATCTAAGGGCCTAAATCAGCTATGGACTCTCCACTTTGATGTCACCAAAACTAAATAAGGATGAAGCATAGGAATTAAATTGATTGATCCATAAGGGAGGAAGTTTCTAACCACATAAATATTATAGTTATGTTGCACCAACAATAGGGCCAATATGAAGCACTAATTTTTGGATTTCATTTTTCACTCAAGAACCATGTCAAGTAGTTATTAGTATATGGGGACTTAAAGTTGGTAGTCAATTAGGCTAAAAAAAATACCAATGTAAATTATATTTTCTAAAAATATATAAACATAGAACATGGAATTTTATTAAGAGATTTGAGGCTTTCAATATAGTGGCTCTTCTTAGAGAGAAAAATTAAGTTAAAAATTCATTACCTTCTTCCATTACTAATTTTGAGCCTCTCTAAGAATCCAAGGTAAAGATATTCTCCATTGAGATAGCACTTTTTCCTTATATTCTTGACAACATATATAATTTCAGAGACTTTGATGATGACCAACAGATCATTCATTTTCTAACCAATAAAAGATAATTTCAGTCCTAAATCACTAATTACAAGGAAGTTAATTAGCTTTGCCAAGAGGAGTTTGATGAGGAAGGTGTCCTCCAACTCAAATAAAATCATCTCCCAACTAGTTTAGTCTCTTTAAAAAGAGCATTTAATATAGATCCCCAAGCTCAATAGCAAAGGCAACCTAAGGTTAATGAGTCTAACTTGAAAAGGGAGAATTTGGGGGATGACAATAGCCCACACTAGATCAACATTGGCCTTAGTTGTACTTTGTAAGAAAGATAATATGTGAAGGATTTACTCAATCGATATAAATATGTGATTACATGGACATATGAGGACTTGAAGGTTTATGACCTAAAGGTCACCACCTATACAATTCCAATAAAACTAGATTAAAATTCATCAGACAAAGACATCAACATTGTGAATCCTATCCTAGAGCCTTTTACTTAAAGAGAAGTGGAAAATATGTTAAGTGTAATTATAGTCTTCCTAATCAAGCACTCTACTTGGGTGGCTAATTTAGTCCCTGTTAGGAAGAAGAGTAGAGAAATTAGATTATGTGTTGATTTTATAAACTTAAACAAATATTCTAAGAAGGACAAATATCGTATTCCATCTTTGGATGAGGTTATTCATATAGTTAATGGCTTTGAAATGATGTTTTTTCTAGATGGATTTTTAGGTTAAAACCTAGTATTGGTGTAATTAGAAGATATAATGAAAACTATATTTACTAAAAAGTGAGGTACCTATAGATATAAGGGGATGCCTTTCAACTTAATAAACATAAGAGAAAACTTTTAGTGAGCAATGGATCATGAATTTCAAGGATTAAAAGGTAAATGTATAATCATCTATATGGATGTCCTAACTATTTTATTCAAGAATAAGAATTACCACGTAGGCCACCTATAATCAATCTTCAAAAGATGCTAAAGGTTTGACATCTCATTGAACCCCAAGAAGAGAATATTAGAGTAATTAAGGGCAAGATATTAGGACATATCACTACTGAATAAGGAATCATCATTAACCTAGAAATAATTTAAGGGATTTTAAATATTACCCTACCAAAAAACAAGCTGTAGCTCAAGTCATTCTTTGGGAATATTAATTTTGTAAGGAATTTTATCTTAGGATTTATAGAAATTATGAGACCCATAAATTCAATGCTTAAACAAGATGCTAAAATATAATGGATAGATAAGGCCCAAAAGTTTTTTCAAGACATCAAAGATGTTATATCTCAGGCCCCAATACTCATTAGTTTGGATTTCACAAAGGACTTTTACTTATACTCATTTTATTTAAAACATAAAATTATTTCTATCATAATGCAAATGAAAGATGAAATTGAGCATCTTATTGCATTCATGAGGATAAATTTGAAGGATGTATAACTTAGGTACTCCATTATTGATAATCAAATCTTCACTCTTGTCAAAGTGGTGAATAAATTCTAACATTACATATTGATAAATAAGACTATCACTATCATACTTGACCCTATTATCAATCTTACCTTATCATAGAATTAATTGGGAGAAAATAAAGGAAAATGAATGACAAAGTTGTGGGAATTTGATATATAAATCAAGCCTACTAAAATCATCTAGGGTTAAGGCATCATTTAACTCATGACTAAGCCTGACCCATGTATTAATATTAAATAGGTATGTGAAGCCCAAGTATTTAGAGGGGAATGATATACTTACATAATTTAATATATAATTATAGGAATGTCCCCCAAAACTCAATCAAGAATGAAGATGAGATTTGAGGTTCATAGCTACTGATTACATGATTAAGAAAGGAGTCTTTATAAGAGAAATTATGAAGGAATATATCATAGATATGTATCAACAAAAGATGATTAAGAGATTCTAGAATAGCTACACTAAAAGATAGGTAGTGGTCATCTATCTAGGAGCACCACATATCACAAGCTCCTAAGAATGGGTTATTACTAGCCAACAATCTTCAAAGACACCCACACCCATGTAAGGACATGTAATGAATACCAAACTTTGGAAAAAAGGGAAGTACATGAAATGATGCCCTTTCAAAATATTATTGACGTAAGTCCATTTAACCAATAGGGGTTAGAATTCATTGGTGTCATTAACCCAAACTCTTTAGTAGGTTATAAGTTTGTGCTCACTACTAAAAATTACTACACTTAATGGATTGAAGTAGTAGACCCAAAGATTTATAGATCACTTGATGTGATTCACTTCTTAGAAGAGAACATCACAACTAGATTTAGCACTCCCATTTCTCTAGTTTATGATAATGAGATAGAATTCATATCAGTTGAATTCAATGAATGGGATCATGAAAATTAGATCACCATCAAGTCCTCTTCTTATCACTATCTTCAAAAAAATTAATTGGATGAATCAATGAATAAGAACTTGATAGATGCAATTATGAAATTAGCTAGGAATAATCCTAAGGACTAGCATAATCTACTTAAGTATGCCCTTTGGAAAGATTGAAAAATATATAAGCAAGCCCTTAAGGCCTCACCCTATCTATTGGTGTATGGACATAGACTAGTATTCCCAATCATGTTGAAGTTGTCAACTTATCAATTCATGTAAGAATATATGGAACCTAATGACAGTAGAATCTCGATTACCGAATATAATAGAAATGGAATATTTAGGGATTAAGGCCTTACAAACTTTTAGCAAACATTGAGATTTAGTCAAGATATGGTTTGACAAGAGGGAAAAATTCAAATCATTTAGTATCTTTGATCTAGTGCTTCTGTGGGATAAATCCCATGGAAATAAAGGACAAAATGATAATTTTATTCCACTATGGATTGGATCATATTAGATTTTAAATATCCTAGGCAATAATTAATTATATCTAAGGGACTTACAAAGCAATGAAATCACATATACATTCAATGCATAGTTTCTAAAGAATTAATTCATGGCTATATCATCTAAATATGCCCCATATTGATGAAGAAAATGTGATAGAGGTAGTATTAGGTTAGTTTCTTGATTTCTTAGTTTAGTTTCCTTATTTTTAGTGTAATTTTCTAACTTTCTTGGTTTATTTTCTTGCTTTCTAGTTTAGTTTTCCAAATTTCTTAGTTTAGTTTCCTACTTTCTTAGTTTAGTTTCCATCTTCTTAGGTTTAGACATTTTGTTATTTCTTGTGACAATATGAATTTATTTATTAAGACACGAGAAATTTAACATCCTACTAGGTAACCCCCTATTTTATGATCAGATTGATATATAAGGCAAAAAGAAATTGCAAAGGGGTTCATAATTTTAGGGTTTATTCACAAATTGGTTATAATTTTTTGTTTGAGGTCTTCAAGACTTAGGTATGTAATCACAATCATTCAAGGTTGTGTCATAATTGAATATTTCTACCAGGTATATGAAGTTTGATCTTGAATGCTCAATAAGAATTTAGAAAGTTTTCTCATTCCATTAGACCAAGCACACTTTTCAAATTAATACTTATTTAAGGTGATAATCACTTGTATAGATGTATCTGGTAGGGAATTTCTTGTAAATGATTTATTATATAACTACACCAACTCAAAGTGGTTTTATCTCTCCTCCTTCCATTCAAAAAAAAGAAAAAGAAAAAGAAAAAGAACCCATGTGTTCAAAAGAGTGATCAATAAATCCCAAAGAAAATCAAAAGGATATCAAAGGCTCACATGATGAAATAAGATCAATATACCATGCATCATAATCAAAGAAGAGAAGAAAGAGGAAAGAAGGAACCTAAGGTATCTCTATTGGGGATATGGATGCTTGGATAGAAATAGAGAAATGCCTACGCTTCCTTGTTTTAAATTATCTTCCAAAGAACTAGACCAAAACCTATAGCTACTCTAACCCTTTTGAAAATATCCTCACAAAAAGAGTTAAATAAGCATTACTTTAGCACAAACAGATCCATGGATGAGAAGGTAAGTATGTTGTATGATATAGTTGGGAGTATCTTTCATATCTTTGATTTCAATAATTTTTGTGGCATAGTTCATGTCTAATTTGCAAGTGCTAACCAAAGTTCTAATTTATCAAATACTCAAAATTATTCCCCCTCTAAGTCATAATTTTATGTACCCAACATCCCCCTTTTCTTTAAAAAATAAATGGGGACCCACATTATTTTATTTGGCCTTGTTTGTTAAGTTTTACTTTATGTAATGGTGTAAGATCTATCAGATTGCTCTTTAATATTTACACTTGTAGGTAAAAATAATTATATTCTACATTTTGGACTAACTTATTAATGCCTTTTGGGAGTTTTTGTACTATGCATGTATTGGGACTTATTTTTATTCAAAATTATATTATTCGAGACTTTTGTTCAGGACTTGTTTATCAAACAATTTATTCGAAATATTTGTTTAGTAGTTATTTATCATATTTGTTTTGACTTATGTCCAAGTTTTATTTTTTCAGAGGTTTTGTTTGAAATAATCTTTATCAAATTTTATATATCAGACATTTTATTTGGAGTTTCGATATTAGACATTTGGTTTTGACATTCTATTCAAAAAATGTTCTGAAGGACTTAGTTTTTATTCAAAACTCCTTATTCATATTTTATATATCAAAACTTTTGTTTAGGTTTTTTATCAAAAAAATTATCTATAATAATATTTGTTGACTTTATACACTTTAGAGGTTTCATTCAAAGGTATTATTTGGAGATTCTAATTGAACATATTGTTTGAATGAAGTTTTAAAGGATTTGGTATTCAAGAATTTTATTTTGGATTTATGTTAAAATAATTTGGTTTTAAATAATTATTGGCTTGGTCCCAACATAAAACGCAACTCCTAACTGCTAAAATCCTACTAGACTTAGCCAACAAAATAGAACTACTTCCTAACACTTACCAAAGAATGTAACCTACCAACTAAACTAATGAGATTTGAATTATATAGGTAAAAAGCAAACATATGTATGGTGGACATTAAAAGTGTATGAAATATAATTGAATTCAATCTATATCAATGACATGTGTCCATCGATGTGTTCATTTGATCACAAATGAATTCAAACTCAATTGATACTCTATAGATAAAGCCCTATCTACCTACAAATCCATTATAAACAAGTAACCAGTGAAAAGGAGTTTTCATATTATATAAAAATATACTTTAGTCACACCAAAAAATTATAATGGATTCATCATCCAAGATATTTAGAGGATTACCTCCACATCCCCATTATCCATCAAGGATACTACAAAGTTTATAGACACGGTGTTTGATGTAACAATCTTCCAATAGGTATGCCAACTACTCAAAATTACGGGATTTTATTGATGTTATCAATGTGTTTTCACATGAAGTAAATATATCACCCATTTAATTCTAATTGGTTATATAATTAATCTCTCTTAAGAGATAAAGATTGAATTTTATGGTGGCCAATCCTAAAGTTATAGCTTCCATCAACCTCATACAATACTTGTTCTTTACTGGCAAGATTACACAAGATGCCTTCTTACATAAAATGGATCACTAGATAGTTTTGGCCTACATCATTGGTGATGATTTACAAAAGTACCTATCTTTTCCAATTCAAGATTCAATATTTGATAAGAATAAGGTGGAAAAATGAAACAAACAAAATTCAATTGAGAAAGTTATAAACTCATGGATTCTTCTTGGGGAGACTATGGTCCTAAAGGGAAAGTATCCCACCCCCATTAGAAAATTTAGAATGGGGTTCCATATTGGGATGACTTTATTGAACACACTATATAACATGCTAAGTATCCATTTTCTCCACCTAGATTGGATTCCATTACTAGATATGATAATGATTAGTGATGTAACTTTTCCCCTAGGAGAGACCATCAACTTCAAGCTGAGGGATCTAGTTATTCATAAAGGCAAGTGGTCCAATTCAACAAGGAATTTTTATATGATGTCTTACCTTCTATATGCAATAATGGGCATAGTGTATAGAGACTAAGGGATCTTCAAATCCTAGATACTAACTATATAAAGAATTTAATTTTTTATTACTACTAATTTATGCACATATATGCATATATTATGTAAATGACCCAAATTGTCAAGGACATGTATCTTCAAGTATGGCAGGCAATTCATGAGGCCCCACTACCTAGAATTTAAAAGATCATAGAAAATACACTAGTCTTTAGGGTGACTACTAGTTATACCTAGACTATACGATGATCATGGTCTCTAGCCATAAGGTCCACCCTTTGTGCTTCCTCAAGTATGTGATGGACAAGTTATGAGAGTAATTAATTACATATTAGCTATGGTAGAGTTTAGAGTAGGATTTGATAAAATAGAATACAGGCACATTTGATGGATCTCACATGATCATAGGTAGAATGTGTTATATAATGAGGAAACATTTTGGGTATTTAGGAAACAAGAGAAAGTATTATCAATTGCCTACCATACCACATACAAACTAAGGGTCCCACAGTCAAATTCAAAAGCATTTTTAGGGATTTTTATGTCATACTAAGATGTTCCCTAAGACCATGACTTTCTATTATTAAATTCTAAGGATGACACCGAAGTCTTCAAAAAGGCAAAATTTACAGGCCTAAAAGAAGATCATTTAAGGATTATTTAATATAAACTTCATTTTTAGTTTAGGAAATGCATACTAGAATACCATCCCTGAAGGATGGGCTACTTCTAACTTCTAGGTCCATATATGTCATGTCCCCTTTTTCAGGGACATTGACAGTCTTGATGATTAGCCTATTATGCGACCTTCGTAGGCTAATAAGATGGATAGAGGGTCATAATGGAGCTTGGCTTGACTTTGATTCATAGGATTTCTACATTTGATTCTCATTCAGGTTATTTCAGACATATTTGGCCAGGGCTCCTACTTTTTAGGGATATTTGATATGCAGCGGAGCACCGTTATTATGGTATGGTTATGTGCGGAATCACTCCCTGATTCACTAGCTTCGATCGGTTCGTCGATCCGACATGTATTGAGGGAGATATTAATATTTGATTGATTTAATCAAATATTAATTATTTAGCCTATTTTTAATTAGAAACCCTAATTCTAATTTAAGAAACCCTAATTAGGGCAAGCATATCTTTTGAGGGTATAAGGGTTTTTCATGGAGGCCATTGTTGATTATGCTATTGATTATTGATATTGATTTTGAGAATTTCTTCTGTGAAGACTGAGCCTAGGGTTCAAGGATTCCATTTGCATTGGAGAACGTTCCCTCTTTAGTGTGTGCAATTAAGAGGCTGTGGAATATCAGCTGATCTATTGCCAAAGTGTGAGATAGCTTCATCCAGAAGTTATCACAGAATTTCAGGTTTGAGAGATAACTTCACACAGAAGTTATTACAGATATTCCAGGTATTTCTTTATTCTTGTTTTGGATTCAATAAATTATACAGCTAGAGATCTTCTATGCTAGAAAAGTATATTTCCAGATCAGGGGTGAAACAGGGAAGTCGTGCTTAATTGGCGGCCGTACAGAGTCCGTACAGGTCCGTACAGATCAGCTCAGGAACCGACCTCGGCAGACAGAGGGTTTCCAGTGACCGACATCGGTCGACTGAAGACCGACGTCGGCAGAAAGTCAACCCGGAGTGACCGACATCAGCAGTTTATCGACCGACGCCGGCGACTGTGTGTTGGACACAGCAGGCCGAGACCGTCTGGAATCCGATTTTCACTTCCAGTTTTGCTAAGATAGGGTTTCTAAGTCTGTATTTCACATTTATATGCATAAGAAAGGACTACAATTGTAATGGTTTATAAGGACAAGTGATATAATCTGTAATTTGTTATTTAGAGACTATATTATTATGATCATTCAGAATTTATTCAACATAAGTTATATCTTGTTCAGAGTTTTTTTGTGTTGCTATATTTCCTATTTGAAGGGGATATTATAGTGGTATCAGAGCTTTGGTCTTTGGTATCATAGTTTTGTGTCTTTCATATATCTCTATTGGTAAGGGATATTACAGTGGTATCAGAGCTTTGGTCTTTGGTATCATAGTTTCATGTCTTTCATATATCTCTATTGGTAAGGGATATTACAGAGTTGATATTTTAGTTGGCTTGAGTCCCTCAGAGTGGTTTCTTCTACCGGCATCTACAGTTGGTCTTCAGATAGTTGTTTGGGTGTCGAGTGCAGTTTTTTAGTTGCTAATTTTGATACTATTGATGCTGTTGATGTTGATGATTTCTTCACATGGGTTGATTGGTGACATGATGGATGTTACACAACTTTTTCCTTGGGATCCAGGTGGATCAAGTAGTTCATTGTTCTGAGATTGCTTTGGGACAAGCAATTTTCGGAGGGGCGGATTGTCATGTCCCCTTTTTCAGGGACATTGATAGTCTTGATGATTAGCCTATTATGCGACCTTCGTAGGCTAATAAGATGGATAGAGGGTCATAATGGAGCTTGGCTTGACTTTGATTCATAGGATTTCTACATTTGATTCTCACTCAGGTTATTTCAGACATATTCAGCCAGGGCTCCTACTTTTTAGGGATATTTGATATGCAGCAGAGCACCGTTATTATGGTATGGTTATGTGCGGAATCACTCCCTGATTCACTAGCTTCGATCGGTTTGTCGATCCGACATGTATTGAGGGAGATATTAATATTTGATTGATTTAATCAAATATTAATTATTTAGCCTATTTTTAATTAGAAACCCTAATTCTAATTTAAGAAACCCTAATTAGGGCAAGCATATCTTTTGAGGGTATAAGGGTTTCTAATGGAGGCCATTGTTGATTATGCTATTGATTATTGATATTGATTTTGAGAATTTCTTCTGTGAAGACTGAGCCTAGGGTTCAAGGATTCCATTTGCATTGGAGAACGTTCCCTCTTTAGTGTGTGCAATTAAGAGGCTGTGGAATATCAGCTGATCTATTGCCAAAGTGTGAGATAGCTTCATCCAGAAGTTATCACAGAATTTCAGGTTTGAGAGATAACTTCACACAGAAGTTATTATAGATATTCCAGGTATTTCTTTATTCTTGTTTTGGATTCAATAAATTATACAGCTAGAGATCTTCTGTGCTAGAAAAGTATATTTCCAGATCAGGGGTGAAACAGGGAAGTCGTGCTTAATTGGCGGCCGTACAGAGTCCGTACAGGTCCATACTGATCAGCTCAGGAACCGACCTCGGCAGACAGAGGGTTTCCAGTAACTGACATCGGTCGACTGAAGACCGACGTTCGCAGAAAGTCGACCCAGAGTGATCGACATCAGCAGTTTATCGATCGACGCCGGCGACTGTGTGTTGGACACAGCAAGCCGAGACCGTCCGGAATCCGATTTTCACTTCCAGTTTTGCTAAGACAGGGTTTTTAAGTCTGTATTTCACATTTATATGCATAAGAAAGGACTACACTTGTAATGGTTTATAAGGACAAGTGATATAATCTGTAATTTGTTATTTAGAGACTATATTATTGTGATCATTCAGAATTTATTCAACATAAGTTATATCTTGTTCAGAGTTTTTTTGTGTTGCTATATTTCCTATTTGAAGGGGATATTACAGTGGTATCAGAGCTTTGGTCTTTGGTATCATAGTTTTGTGTCTTTCATATATCTCTATTGGTAAGGGATATTACAGTGGTATTAGAGCTTTGGTCTGTGGTATCATAGTTTCGTGTCTTTCATATATCTCTATTGGTAAGGGATATTACAGAGTTGATATTTTAGTTGGCTTGAGTCCCTCAGAGTGGTTTCTTCTACCGGCATCTACAGTTGGTCTTCAGATAGTTATTTGGTTGTCGAGTGCAGTTTTTCAGTTGCTAATTTTGATACTGTTGATGCTGTTGATGTTGATGATTTCTTCACATGGGTTGATTGGTGACATGATGGATGTTACACAACTTTTTCCTTGGGATCCAGGTGGATCGAGTAGTTCATTGTTTCGAGATTGCTTTGGGACAAGCAATTTTCAGAGGGGCGGATTGTCATGTCCCCTTTTTCAGGGACATTGACAGTCTTGATGATTAGCCTATTATGCGACCTTCGTAGGCTAATAAGATGGATAGAGGGTCATAATGGAGCTTGGCTTGACTTTGATTCATAGGATTTCTACATTTGATTCTCATTCAGGTTATTTCAGACATATTTGGCCAGGGCTCCTACTTTTTAGGGATATTTGATATGCAGCGGAGCACCATTATTATGGTATGGTTATGTGCGGAATCACTCCCTGATTCACTAGCTTCGATCGATTCGTCGATCCGACATGTATTGAGGGAGATATTAATATTTGATTGATTTAATCAAATATTAATTATTTAGCCTATTTTTAATTAGAAACCCTAATTCTAATTTAAGAAACCCTAATTAGGGCAAGCATATCTTTTGAGGGTATAAGGGTTTCTCATGGAGGCCATTGTTGATTATGGTATTGATTATTGATATTGATTTTGAGAATTTCTTCTGTGAAGACTGAGCCTAGGGTTCAAGGATTCCATTTGCATTGGAGAACGTTCCCTCTTCAGTGTGTGCAATTAAGAGGCTGTGGAATATCAGCTGATCTATTGCCAAAGTGTGAGATAGCTTCATCTAAAAGTTATCACAGAATTTTAGGTTTGAGAGATAACTTCACACAGAAGTTATTACAGATATTCCAGGTATTTCTTTATTCTTGTTTTGGATTCAATAAATTATACAGCTAGAGATCTTCTGTGCTAGAAAAGTATATTTCCAGATCAGGGGTGAAACAGGGAAGTCGTGCTTAATTGGCGGCTGTACAGAGTCCGTACAGGTCCGTACAGATCAGCTCAGGAATCGACCTCGGCAAACAGAGGGTTTCCAGTGACCGACATCGGTCGACTGAAGACCGACGTCGGCAGAAAGTCGACCCGGAGTGATCGACGTCGGTAGTTTATCGACCGACGCCGGTGACTGTGTGTTGGACACAGCAGGCCGAGACCGTCCGGAATCCGATTTTCACTTCCAGTTTTGCTAAGACAGGGTTTTTAAGTCTGTATTTCACATTTATATGCATAAGAAAGGACTACAATTGTAATGGTTTATAAGGACAAGTGATACAATCTGTAATTTGTTATTTAGAGACTATATTATTGTGATCATTCTAAATTTATTCAACATAAGTTATATCTTGTTCAGAGTTTTTTTGTGTTGCTATATTTCCTATTTGAAGGGGATATTACAGTGGTATCAGATCTTTGGTCTTTGGTATCATAGTTTCGTGTCTTTCATATATCTCTATTGGTAAGGGATATTACAGTGGTATCAGAGCTTTGCTCTTTGGTATCATAGTTTCGTGTCTTTCATATATCTCTATTGGTAAGGGATATTACAGAGTTGATATTTTAGTTGGCTTGAGTCCCTCAGAGTGGTTTCTTTCTACCGGCATCTACAGTTGGTCTTCAGATAGTTGTTTGGGTGTCGAGTGCAGTTTTTCAGTTGCTAATTTTGATACTGTTGATGCTGTTGATGTTGATGATTTCTTCACATGGGTTGATTGGTGACATGATGGATGTTACACAACTTTTTCCTTGGGATCCAGGTGGATCGAGTAGTTCATTGTTCCGAGATCGCTTGGGGACAAGCAATTTTCAGAGGGGCGGATTGTCATGTCCCCTTTTTCAGGGACATTGACAGTCTTGATGATTAGCCTATTATGCGACCTTCGTAGGCTAATAAGATGGATAGAGGGTCATAATGGAGCTCGGCTTGACTTTGATTCATAGGATTTCTACATTTGATTCTCATTCAGGTTATTTCAGACATATTTGGCCAGGGCTCCTACTTTTTAGGGATATTTGATATGCAGCGGAGCACCGTTATTATAGTATGGTTATGTGCGGAATCACTCCCTGATTCACTAGCTTCGATCGGTTCGTCGATCCGACATGTATTGAGGGAGATATTAATATTTGATTGATTTAATCAAATATTAATTATTTAGCCTATTTTTAATTAGAAACCCTAATTCTAATTTAAGAAACCCTAATTAGGGCAAGCATATCTTTTGAGGGTATAAGGGTTTCTCATGGAGGCCATTGTTGATTATGCTATTGATTATTGATATTGATTTTGAGAATTTCTTCTGTGAAGACTGAGCCTAGGGTTCAAGGATTCCATTTGCATTGGAGAATGTTCCCTCTTCAGTGTGTGCAATTAAGAGGCTGTGGAATATCAGCTGATCTATTACCAAAGTGTGAGATAGCTTCATCCAGAAGTTATCACAGAATTTCAGGTTTGAGAGATAACTTCACACAGAAGTTATTACAGATATTCCAGGTATTTCTTTATTCTTGTTTTGGATTCAATAAATTATATAGCTAGAGATCTTCTGTGCTAGAAAAGTATATTTCCAGATCAGGGGTGAAACAGGGAAGTCGTGCTTAATTGGTGGTCGTACAGAGTCCGTACAGGTCCGTACAGATCAGCTCAGGAATCGATCTCGACAGACAAAGGGTTTCCAGTGACCGACATCGGTCGACTGAAGACTGACGTCGGCAGAAAGTCGACCCGGAGTGACTGACGTCGGCAGTTTATCAATCGACGCCGGTGACTGTGTGTTGGACACAGCAGGCCGAGACCGTTCGAAATCTGATTTTCACTTCCAATTTTGCTAAGACAGGGTTTTTAAGTCTGTATTTCACATTTATATGCTAAAAAAAGACTACAATTGTAATGGTTTATAAGGACAAGTGATACAATCTGTAATTTGTTATTTAGAGACTATATTATTGTGATCATTCTGAATTTATTCAACATAAGTTATATCTTGTTCAGAGTTTTTTTGTGTTGCTATATTTCCTGTTTGAAGGGGATATTACAGTGGTATCAGAGCTTTGGTCTTTGGTATCATAGTTTCGTGTCTTTCATATATCTCTATTGGTAAGGGATATTACAGTGGTATCAGAGCTTTGGTCTTTGGTATCATAGTTTCCTGTCTTTCATATATCTCTATTGGTAAGGGATATTACAGAGTTGATATTTTAGTTGGCTTGAGTCCCTCAGAGTGGTTTCTTCTACCAGCATCTATAGTTGGTCTTCAGATAGTTGTTTGGGTGTCGAGTGCAATTTTTCAGTTGCTAATTTTGATACTGTTGATGCTATTGATGTTGATGATTTCTTCACATGGGTTGATTGGTGACATGATGGATGTTACACAACTTTTTCCTTGGGATCCAAGTGGATCGAGTAGTTCATTGTTCTGAGATTGCTTGGGGACAAGCAATTTTTGAAGGGGCAGATTGTCATGTCCCCTTTTTCAGGGACATTGACAGTCTTGATGATTAGCCTATTATGCGACCTTCGTAGGCTAATAAGATGGATAGAGGGTCATAATGGAGCTCGGCTTGACTTTGATTCATAGGATTTCTACATTTGATTCTCATTCAGGTTATTTCAGACATATTTGGCCAGGGCTCCTACTTTTTAGGGATATTTGATATGCAGCGGAGCACCGTTATTATAGTATGGTTATGTGCGGAATCACTCCCTGATTCACTAGCTTCGATCGGTTCGTCGATCCGACATGTATTGAGGGAGATATTAATATTTGATTGATTTAATCAAATATTAATTATTTAGCCTATTTTTAATTAGAAACCCTAATTCTAATTTAAGAAACCCTAATTAGGGCAAGCATATCTTTTGAGGGTATAAGGGTTTCTCATGGAGGCCATTGTTGATTATGCTATTGATTATTGATATTGATTTTGAGAATTTCTTCTGTGAAGACTGAGCCTAGGGTTCAAGGATTCCATTTGCATTGGAGAACGTTCCCTCTTCAGTGTGTGTAATTAAGAGGCTGTGGAATATCAGCTGATATATTGCCAAAGTGTGAGATAGCTTCATCTAGAAGTTATCACAGAATTTTAGGTTTGAGAGATAACTTCACACAGAAGTTATTACAGATATTCCAGGTATTTCTTTATTCTTGTTTTGGATACAATAAATTATACAGCTAGAGATCTTCTGTGCTAGAAAAGTATATTTCCAGATCAGGGGTGAAACAGGGAAGTCGTGTTTAATTGGCGGCCGTACAGAGTCCGTACAGGTCCGTACATATCTGCTCAGGAATTGACCTCGGCAGACAGAGGGTTTCCAGTGACCGACATCGGTCGACTAAAGACTGACGTTGGCAGAAAGTCGACCCGGAGTGACTGACGTCGTCAGTTTATCGATCGATGCCGGCGACTGTGTGTTGGACACAGCAGGCCGAGACCATCCGGAATCTGATTTTCACTTCCAATTTTGCTAAGATAGGGTTTTTAAGTCTGTATTTCACATTTATATGCATAAGAAAGGACTACAATTGTAATGGTTTATAAGGACAAGTGATACAATCTATAATTTGTTATTTAGAGACTATATTATTGTGATCATTCTGAATTTATTCAACATAAGTTATATCTTGTTCAGAGTTTTTTTGTGTTGCTATATTTCCTGTTTGAAGGGGATATTACAGTGGTATCAGAGCTTTGGTCTTTGGTATCATAGTTTCGTGTCTTTCATATATCTCTATTGGTAAAGGATATTACAATGGTATCAGAGCTTTGGTCTTTGGTATCATAGTTTCGTGTCTTTCATATATCTCTATTGGTAAGGGATATTACAGAGTTGATATTTTAGTTGGCTTGAGTCCCTCAGAGTGGTTTCTTCTACCGGCATCTACAGTTGGTCTTCAGATAGTTGTTTGGGTGTCGAGTGCAGTTTTTCAGTTGCTAATTTTGATACTGTTGATGCTGTTGATGTTGATGATTTCTTCACATGGGTTGATTGGTGACATGATGGATGTTACACAACTTTTTCCTTGGGATCCAGGTGGATCGAGTAGTTCATTGTTTCGAGATCGCTTGGGGACAAGCAATTTTCAGAGGGGCGGATTGTCATGTCCCCTTTTTCAGGGACATTGACAGTCTTGATGATTAGCCTATTATGCGACCTTCGTAGGCTAATAAGATGGATAGAGGGTCATAATGGATCTTGGCTTGACTTTGATTCATAGGATTTCTACATTTGATTCTCATTCAGGTTATTTTAGACATATTTAGCCAGGGCTCCTACTTTTTAGGGATCTTTGATATGCAGTGGAGCACCGTTATTATGGTATGGTTATGTGCGGAATCACTCCCTGATTCACTAGCTTCGATCAGTTCGTCGATCCGACATGTATTGAGGGAGATATTAATAT
The DNA here is from genome assembly GCA_037957365.1 of Torreya grandis. NCBI lineage: Eukaryota > Viridiplantae > Streptophyta > Pinopsida > Cupressales > Taxaceae > Torreya > Torreya grandis. The sequence goes on from JARHVA010008727.1 coordinate 142,950, forward strand.
TTGATTGATTTAATCAAATATTAATTATTTAGCCTATTTTTAATTAGAAACCCTAATTCTAATTTAAGAAACCCTAATTAGGGCAAGCATATCTTTTGAGGGTATAAGGGTTTCTCATGGAGGCCATTGTTGATTATGCTATTGATTATTGATATTGATTTTGAGAATTTCTTCTGTGAAGACTGAGCCTAGGGTTCAAGGATTCCATTTGCATTGGAGAACGTTCCCTCTTCAGTGTGTGCAATTAAGAGGCTGTGGAATATTAGCTGATATATTGCCAAAGTGTGAGATAGCTTCATCCAGAAGTTATCATAGAATTTTAGGTTTGAGAGATAACTTCACACAGAAGTTATTACAGATATTCCAGGTATTTCTTTATTCTTGTTTTGGATTCAATAAATTATACAGCTAGAGATCTTCTGTGCTAGAAAAGTATATTTCCAGATCAGGGGTGAAACAGGGAAGTCGTGCTTAATTGGCGGCCGTACAGAGTCCGTACAGGTCCGTACAGATCTGCTCAGGAATCGACCTCGGTAGACAGAGGGTTTCCAGTGACCGACATCGGTCGACTAAAGACTGACGTTGGCAGAAAGTCGACCCGGAGTGACTGACGTCGGTAGTTTATCGATCGATGCCGGCGACTGTGTGTTGGACACAGCAGGCCGAGACCGTCCGGAATCCGATTTTCACTTCCAATTTTGCTAAGATAGGGTTTTTAAGTCTTTATTTCACATTTATATGCATAAGAAAGGACTACAATTGTAATGGTTTATAAGGACAAGTGATACAATCTATAATTTGTTATTTAGAGACTATATTATTGTGATCATTCTGAATTTATTCAACATAAGTTATATCTTGTTCAGAGTTTTTTTGTGTTGCTATATTTCCTGTTTAAAGGGGATATTACAGTGGTATCAGAGCTTTGGTCTTTGGTATCATAGTTTCGTGTCTTTCATATATCTCTATTGGTAAAGGATATTACAATGGTATCAGAGCTTTGGTCTTTGGTATCATAGTTTCGTGTCTTTCATATATCTCTATTGGTAAGGGATATTACAGAGTTGATATTTTAGTTGGCTTGAGTCCCTCAGAGTGGTTTCTTCTACCGGCATCTACAGTTGGTCTTCAGATAGTTGTTTGGGTGTCGAGTGCAGTTTTTCAGTTGCTAATTTTGATACTGTTGATGCTGTTGATGTTGATGATTTCTTCACATGGGTTGATTGGTGACATGATGGATGTTACACAACTTTTTCCTTGGGATCCAGGTGGATCGAGTAGTTCATTGTTTCGAGATCGCTTGGGGACAAGCAATTTTCAGAGGGGCGGATTGTCATGTCCCCTTTTTCAGGGACATTGACAGTCTTGATGATTAGCCTATTATGCGACCTTCGTAGGCTAATAAGATGGATAGAGGGTCATAATGGATCTTGGCTTGACTTTGATTCATAGGATTTCTACATTTGATTATCATTCAGGTTATTTCAGACATATTTAGCCAGGGCTCCTACTTTTTAGGGATCTTTGATATGCAGTGGAGCACCGTTATTATGGTATGGTTATGTGCGGAATCACTCCCTGATTCACTAGCTTCGATCAGTTCGTCGATCCGACATGTATTGAGGGAGATATTAATATTTGATTGATTTAATCAAATATTAATTATTTAGCCTATTTTTAATTAGAAACCCTAATTCTAATTTAAGAAACCCTAATTAGGGCAAGCATATCTTTTGAGGGTATAAGGGTTTCACATGGAGGCCATTGTTGATTATGCTATTGATTATTGATATTGATTTTGAGAATTTCTTCTGTGAAGACTGAGCCTAGGGTTCAAGGATTCCATTTGCATTAGAGAACGTTCCCTCTTCAGTGTGTGCAATTAAGAGGCTGTGGAATATCAGCTGATCTATTGCCAAAGTGTGAGATAGCTTCATCCAGAAGTTATCACAGAATTTCAGGTTTGAGAGATAACTTCACACAGAAGTTATTACAGATATTCCAGGTATTTCTTTATTCTTGTTTTGGATTCAATAAATTATACAGCTAGAGATCTTCTGTGCTAGAAAAGTATATTTCCAGATCAGGGGTGAAACAGGGAAGTCGTGCTTAATTGGCAGCCGTACAGAGTCCGTACAGGTCCGTACAGATCAGCTCAGGAATCAACCTCCGCAGACAGAGGGTTTCCAGTGACCGACATCGGTCGACTGAAGACCGACGTCGGTAGAAAGTCGACCCAGAGTGACCGACGTCAGCAGTTTATCGACCGACGCCGGTGACTGTGTGTTGGACACAGCAGGCCGAGACTATTTGGAATCTGATTTTCACTTCCAATTTTGCTAAGACAAGGTTTTTAAGTCTGTATTTCACATTTATATGCATAAGAAAGGACTACAATTGTAATGGTTAATAAGGACAAGTGATACAATCTGTAATTTGTTATTTAGAGACTATATTATTGTGATCATTCTGAATTTATTCAACATAAGTTATATCTTGTTCAGAGTTTTTTTGTGTTGCTATATTTCCTGTTTGAAGGGGATATTACAGTGGTATCAGAGCTTTGGTCTTTGGTATCATAGTTTCGTGTCTTTCATATATCTCTATTGGTAAAGGATATTACAGTGGTATCAGAGCTTTGGTCTTTGGTATCATAGTTTCGTGTCTTTCATATATCTCTATTGGTAAGGGATATTACAGAGTTGATATTTTAGTTGGCTTGAGTCCCTCAGAGTGGTTTCTTCTACCGGCATCTACAGTTGGTCTTCAGATAGTTGTTTGGGTGTCGAGTGCAGTTTTTCAGTTGCTAATTTTGATACTGTTGATGCTGTTGATGTTGATGATTTCTTCACATGGGTTGATTGGTGACATGATGGATGTTACACAACTTTTTCCTTGGGATCCAGGTGGATCGAGTAGTTCATTGTTCTGAGATTGCTTGGGGACAAGCAATTTTCAGAGGGGCGGATTGTCATGTCCCCTTTTTCAGGGACATTGACAGTCTTGATGATTAGCCTATTATGCGACCTTCGTAGGCTAATAAGATGGATAGAGGGTCATAATGGTGCTTGGCTTGACTTTGATTCATAGGATTTCTACATTTGATTCTCATTCAGGTTATTTCAGACATATTTGGCCAGGGCTCCTACTTTTTAGGGATATTTGATATGCAGCAGAGCACCATTATTATGGTATGGTTATGTGCGGAATCACTCCCTGATTCACTAGCTTCGATCGGTTCGTCGATCTGACATGTATTGAGGGAGATATTAATATTTGATTGATTTAGTCAAATATTAATTATTTAGCCTATTTTTAATTAGAAACCCTAATTCTAATTTAAGAAACCCTAATTAGGGCAAGCATATCTTTTGAGGGTATAAGGGTTTCTCATGGAGGCCATTGTTGATTATGCTATTGATTATTGATATTGATTTTGAGAATTTCTTCTGTGAAGACTGAGCCTAGGGTTCAAGGATTCCATTTGCATTAGAGAACGTTCCCTCTTCAGTGTGTGCAATTAAGAGGCTGTGGAATATCAGCTGATCTATTGCCAAAGTGTGAGATAGCTTCATCCAGAAGTTATCACAGAATTTCGGGTTTGAGAGATAACTTCACACAGAAGTTATTACAGATATTCCAGGTATTTCTTTATTCTTGTTTTGGATTCAATAAATTATACAGCTAGAGATCTTCTGTGCTAGAAAAGTATATTTCCAGATCAGGGGTGAAATAGGGAAGTCATGCTTAATTGGCGGTCGTATAGAGTCCGTACAGGTCTGTACAGATCAGCTCAGGAACCGACCTCGGCAGACAGAGGGTTTCCAGTGACCGACATCGGTCGACTGAAGACCGACGTCGGCAGAAAGTCGACCCGGAGTGACCGACGTCAGCAGTTTATCGACCGACGCCGGTGACTGTGTGTTGGACACAGCAGGCCGAGACTATTTGGAATCTGATTTTCACTTCCAATTTTGCTAAGACAAGGTTTTTATGTCTGTATTTCACATTTATATGCATAAGAAAGGACTACAATTGTAATGGTTTATAAGGACAAGTGATACAATCTGTAATTTGTTATTTAGAGACTATATTATTGTGATCATTCTGAATTTATTCAACATAAGTTATATCTTGTTCAGAGTTTTTTTGTTTTGCTATATTTCCTATTTGAAGGGGATATTACAGTGGTATCAGAGCTTTGGTCTTTGGTATCATAGTTTCATGTCTTTCATATATCTCTATTGGTAAGGGATATTATAGTGGTATCAGAGCTTTGGTCTTTGGTATCATAGTTTCGTGTCTTTCATATATCTCTATTGGTAAGGGATATTACAGAGTTGATATTTTAGTTGGCTTGATTCCCTCAGAGTGGTTTCTTCTACTGGCATCTACAGTTGGTCTTCAGATAGTTGTTTGGGTGTCGAGTGCAGTTTTTCAGTTGCTAATTTTGATACTGTTGATGCTGTTGATGTTGATGATTTCTTCACATGGGTTGATTGGTGACATGATGGATGTTACACAACTTTTTCCTTGGGATCCAGGTGGATCGAGTAGTTCATTGTTCTGAGATTGCTTGGGGATAAACAATTTTCAGAGGGGCGGATTGTCATGTCCCCTTTTTCAGGGACATTGACAGTCTTGATGATTAGCCTATTATGCGACCTTCGTAGGCTAATAAGATGGATAGAGGGTCATAATGGAGCTTGGCTTGACTTTGATTCATAGGATTTCTACATTTGATTCTCATTCAGGTTATTTCAGACATATTTGGCCAGGGCTCCTACTTTTTAGGGATATTTGATATGCAGCGGAGCACCATTATTATGGTATGGTTATGTGCGGAATCACTCCCTGATTCACTAGCTTCGATCGGTTCGTCGATCCGACATGTATTGAGGGAGATATTAATATTTGATTGATTTAATCAAATATTAATTATTTAGCCTATTTTTAATTAGAAACCCTAATTCTAATTTAAGAAACCCTAATTAGGGCAAGCATATCTTTTGAGGGTATAAGGGTTTCTCATGGAGGCCATTGTTGATTATGCTATTGATTATTGATATTGATTTTGAGAATTTCTTCTGTGAAGACTGAGCCTAGGGTTCAAGGATTCCATTTGCATTGGAGAACGTTCCCTCTTCAGTGTGTGCAATTAAGAGGCTGTGGAATATCAGCTGATCTATTGCCAAAGTGTGAGATAGCTTCATCCAAAAGTTATCACAGAATTACAGGTTTGAGAGATAACTTCACACAGAAGTTATTACAGATATTCCAGGTATTTCTTTATTCTTGTTTTGGATTCAATAAATTATACAGCTAGAGATCTTCTGTGCTAGAAAAGTATATTTCCAGATCAGGGGTGAAACAGGGAAGTCGTGCTTAATTGGCAGCCGTACAGAGTCCGTACAGGTCCGTACAGATCAGCTCAGGAATCAACCTCAGCAGACAGAGGGTTTCCAGTGACCGACATCGGTCGACTGAAGACCGACGTTGGCAGAAAGTTGACCCGGAGTGACCGACGTCAGCAGTTTATCGACCAACGCCGGCGACTGTGTGTTGGACACAGCAGGCCGAGACCATCCGAAATCTGATTTTCACTTCCAGTTTTGCTAAGACAGGGTTTTTAAGTCTGTATTTCACATTTATATGCATAAGAAAGGACTACAATTGTAATGGTTTATAAGGACAAGTGATACAATCTATAATTTGTTATTTAGAGACTATATTATTGTGATCATTCTGAATTTATTCAACATAAGTTATATCTTGTTCAGAGTTTTTTTGTGTTGCTATATTTCCTGTTTGAAGGGGATATTACAGTGGTATCAGAGCTTTGGTCTTTGGTATCATAGTTTCGTGTCTTTCATATATCTCTATTGGTAAGGGATATTACAGTGGTATCAGAGCTTTGGTCTTTGGTATCATAGTTTCGTGTCTTTCATATATCTCTATTGGTAAGGGATATTACAGTCTGTAATATCCCTTACCAATAGAGATATATGAAAGACACGAAACTATGATACCAAAGACCAAAGCTCTGATACCACTGTAATATCCCTTACCAATAGAGATATATGAAAGACACGAAACTATGATACCAAAGACCAAAGCTCTGATACCACTATAATATCCCTTACCAATAGAGATAAATGAAAGACATGAAACTATGATACCAAAGACCAAAGCTCTGATACCACTGTAATATCCCTTACCAATAGAGATATATGAAAGACACAAAACTATGATACCAAAGACCAAAGCTCTGATACCACTGTAATATCCCTTACCAATAGAGATATATGAAAGACACGAAACTATGATACCAAAGACCAAAGCTCTGATACCACTGTAATATCCCTTACCAATAGAGATATATGAAAGACATGAAAATATGATACCAAAGACCAAAGCTCTGATACCACTGTAATATCCCCTTCAAACAGGAAATATAGCAACACAAAAAAACTCTGAACAAGATATAACTTATGTTGAATAAATTCAGAATGATCACAATAATATAGTCTCTAAATAACAAATTATAGATTGTATCACTTGTCCTTATAAACCATTACAATTGTAGTCCTTTCTTATGCATATAAATGTGAAATACAGACTTAAAAACCCTGTCTTAGCAAAACTAGAAGTGAAAATTGGATTCCAGACGGTCTCGGCCTGCTGTGTCCAACACACAGTCACCGGCGTCGATTGATAAACTACCGACGTCTGTCACTCTGGGTCGACTTTCTGCCGACGTCGGTCTTCAGTCAACCGATGTCGGTCACTGGAAACCCTCTGTCTGCCGAGGTCGGTTCCTGAGCTGATCTGTACGGACCTGTACGGACTCTATACGACCGCCAATTAAGCACGACTTCCCTGTTTCACCCCTGATCTGGAAATATACTTTTCTAGCACAGAAGATCTCTAGCTGTATAATTTATTGAATCCAAAACAAGAATAAAGAAATACCTGGAATATCTGTAATAACTTCTATGTGAAGTTATCTCTCAAACCTGAAATTCTGTGATAACTTCTGGATGAAGCTATCTCACACTTTGGCAATAGATCAGCTGATATTCCACAGCCTCTTAATTACACACACTGAAGAGGGAACATTCTCCAATGTAAATGGAATCCTTAAACCCTAGGCTCAGTCTTCACAGAAGAAATTCTCAAAATCAATATCAATAATCAATAGCATAATCAACAATGGCCTCCATGAGAAACCCTTATACCCTCAAAAGATATGCTTGCCCTAATTAGGGTTTCTTAGATTAGAATTAGGGTTTCTAATTAAAAATAGGCTAAATAATTAATATTTGACTAAATCAATCAAATATTAATATCTCCCTCAATACATGTCGGATCGACGAACTGATCGAAGCTAGTGAATCAGGGAGTGATTCCGCACATAACCATACCATAATAACGGTGCTCCGCTGCATATCAAATATCCCTAAAAAGTAGGAGCCCTGGCCAAATATGTCTGAAATAACCTGAATGAGAATCAAATGTAGAAATCCTATGAATCAAAGTCAAGCCAAGCTCCATTATGACCCTCTATCCATCTTATTAGCCTACGAAGGTCGCATAATAGGCTAATCATCAAGACTGTCAATGTCCCTGAAAAAGGGGACATGACAATATACCCCAAAAATAAATAGAAAAACTAGAAGGTACTTCCAAAGGACTTCCCCTACTATAGAGGGATATTAAGAAAGAGCCTGATTTAAGTGAGCCTAATCCCAGGAGAGCGTAAGGGGATTTGATTGACTTGGATTCCTTTGATGTAGAGGACCAAGAGCCCCCAAATGCATTACCATTACAAACACCTATAGTTGTGTTGTCCCCAAAATTAGCCACTCATTTTTGTAGTCAACATGTTAACTATTTTGGTCTTGTAGGCCAAAAAATGGTTTCCTTCCTTCTCAAAAATGTTTTGAGCAATCAAGTTATCTAATTACCCAAGTCTTTTCAAAAAAAGGAAATCTCTCATTTTCAAACACTTTTTCAGTCGAGAAAATGAACAAGGAACAATTCAAAAGACTTGAAGGCATTTCCTAAAAAATTAATAAAGATGGTTCAATGCTGAGGTTCAATGATATATGGTTCAATGGTGGGGTTCAATGATTTGAAATGAATGCCATCGAACCATTAAACTCTTAAACCATTAAACTCTACTTCAAAATGGTTTAAAGGTTCAAAACAGTTCAAAGGTTCAAAATGATTTGAGCAAAAGGTTCCAGTGAAAGGTTCAAATAGTTGGTTTAATGATACATTGAATTAAATTCATAAGAAGACTGAGTGAATGTGACTCTTTTCAAAACATAAAATATTGAGCCACTGAACCATTAAACTGTTAAACCATTGAACTGGTGAACTCTAAAAAGATGGTTCAAGATTCAAAATGGTTCAAGCGAATGGTGACATTCCCATAGATATCAAATTTAGGATAATGGAATAATCATTAATTTTCAAATAACTTAGATTTGAGGACAAACTCAGTGATCCACTGAGAAATGAGATGAAGAAGCCAAAAGAAGCTGAGAAGATATCCCCGAGAGCTCAGATTCATAGGAAGAGACAAAATATAGCAAGGAAAGAGGGAATCAAATAGAGAGTCTAGAAGCATTAGCTGAAGAGTTATTTTAGTGGGTGGAATAGTCCACCAGGTGGATACAGAGAGCACAAGCATTTAATAATGCAGCCTATTTTTATTCATTTGAGTAAAGATGAGTGGATAGTTGTGTAAGTATCATAAAGAGGAGTGGCCTTGCCTTTAAGAGGATCAGGCAACCCATGCTTTGGAGAAGATATTTGATATGAGTTAAACACCAAATTTAGGGTTGGTACCTATTCAAGCATGGCCCCTGCATAGAACTTCCTCTTTCCAATGCATTTAATGTAGCATGGGCCATTTTGTGAAAAAAAGCACCAAAGTCTTTCTTTAGATGTTATATATTTTAATCTCTCATTTTGAATGAAAGAGATATCTCAGTTATTAGAAGCAAAAAATTTGCCCAAATTGAAAGGCACTTTTGAGACATTGAGCTTAAAATATTAATCATATTTTATCAGGTGAATGAGAAGGAAGTGACCTTTCAAACTTTGTGTTGAAATAACTTGTGCTATGTAGGAAATTGTTCTTATGTCTTTTTCCTAAATACAATCTTATACATTTGATCAAATAAATAGAGCAAGTGAAAATAATCTAGAAGATGTCCTAAAGCTGATTGTGGAGACTTTGTGCTACCATAATTGTCTTTAGCTTGTGTGTTTTGCATTTCAGCACAAAGGATATTGGAAAGGATTTGAAATACTTTTATCCTTTGTGATCATATAATCTATTGTATTTTTCATTTGGGCTGCACTTCATTTTATTATGATATTAGTCCTAAATCAGTAAGAGAAGCAATGAAAAACTTTGTGTTTTTATGGGTTTCTTGTGAATCCAATTAATACCTAGGAAGTTTTCCTATTGTTTTATAAACATGATTTCTAAAAAAAGAGAAATGGATTCAACTATTACATAGGAATTTCCCTCTATTTTATGAACATCATTTCTAAAAAAAGAGAAATGGATGGTGTGATTCTACCCCCTAGTTAGGATTTAGTATAGGTATAGTTTATAATAGTTTATAGGGAGCCTCCCCTTGCTGAGAGGAGATATTTATCTCATCATGCTATGATTGATATAACAATTTTGTCTTCAATTAGTTGATGACAAAATATTCACCCAACAGCTTTTTGGGGACTCTGCTGGGGAAGAATACACAATTTGAAGCCTCAAGCTTCAAATTAAAGTAGTTTCAGTTCTTTTCCATTCTACACTCTGGCAGATCCACGGTATATGTGAAGCCAAAGAGCTAAAGGTATTATTGATCCTATATTAAAGTTTGTGAAAAAAAATCATTTTGATCTATTTCTTCCTATACCTTATCTTCAGTTAACCAAGAGTTTCCCTCCCACCAATGTCAAATCTCTAATACTAGGCAAAGCTTTTCCTTTCTCTGCTAGTAGAGATTTGTTTATATGTACTCCACCAGGGTTTGTTATATATCCTTTCAATCATCATATCATGGCAGCCCAAGGCCCTTGGGGTAACACTTTTGGTCCCTTGAATCTAACCCCACCTTTACATGAACTACCTCATAGTTCAAGAAAGAATTTTGCCAAGTTTTATTCTGATGGGAAGGTTCATCTTGATGAGCATATTTCCACTCTCTACATATCTTATGGTTTGATAGGCATTGAATACAAAGATATAGTGGTAAGACTACTCATAGAAACATTGCAAGGTGCTGTCGCAAATTGGTTTTATCATCTTCAGGCTTAGACTATAACTGCCTGGAACACTCTCAAGGCTAAGTTTGAGGCTAGATTCAAACCCATAGAAGATGCACATGCCTTGTTAGCTCAACTTATGTAAATGAAGAAGGAGCCTCATGAGCCCATGTGAGACTTCATTACCAAATTTGAGAAGCTAAGGAATAGGATTCCTGTAATTGCCCAACCAACACCTGAGAATCTCAAGTGCTTCTTTATCAATTCTAAGCTTCATAAAGTGAGTTTTGTATTAAGGTAGGCTAGCCATATAGATCTTTTTGTAGCTTAGATTTTGGCTATCGAGGTTGAAGATGAACTTATCCTTGTAGGTAATATAAAAATAGATCCTAATAAAAATAAATGTTCTACTCCTGCTAGAAATTCTTCCATAGGCCCCACGAACCCTATGGTATAACAGTTATCAAATGAATTACTAGCTTTAAAGAGGCAAATATCCCAAGGTATGTCTACTCCTCCTTATAGGGATATACTAAGGAGGACATTTCCCAACCATTCATATCAAGGCAATGCTACCAAAAATCAAGGGCAGCCCAATCGTCTTCCTCCCACACAAGGGAAGTTGGCCATTGAAGCAACACCAGCTAACTTATAAGTTAGTTATCATGAAGCTGAACATGATTTATCTTTCCAACCTGAGTTGGACCAAGAAGATGATGCTAATATCTTTGTAGAATTAGAAGAATAATTAGCTAGCGACTCTGACATTAGTTTTCTAAATTACCAAGATGAAGCTAGAAGAAAGGGAGAAGTGTTTAATAGATCATACGCTATTTTTACTAGGTCCTAGAACCAGTCAACTCAACAAGCTAATAAGGGAAAAGTAGGAGAAGAACCTTAGCTAGTAATTTCAATTGATAAATAGGGGACTTCACTGCCTTTCTAATCAAAGGACCTAATTATCAATAAGAAAGTAAGTACCTCAAACAACCCTGTACCTTTTGCTTCCATTTTTCATACCAGTCCCACACCCAATAAAACCTAGAATGATGGACTTCCTTCCTTTGTTACTAGTTCATTTTAGTTATTTGACATAATTGATCATAATAAGAAGATCAGGATCTAAATGTCTGAGTTTGAATACCTATGAGCCAATCCTGAGCAGTTGGATAGGTTAATTGAATGCATCAAAAACAAAATCATCTGTGCAAGACAAGATTCTCCTAAAGCAACTCATGATCCACTAAAGAACAAATCCATCTAAAATAATCTTGTCATTATTCCTCTGGTCACCCCTGGGAAAATAGATTTTTTCTTTGTCTCTTTGTTGATAAATGGTCATAAATTGAGCAATTGCATAATAGACTTTGGAGCCTCTAATAACATTAACTAAAACTTTTGGGAGATGTTTCTCCATGGAAAACAAACAAGTACCACTTTTGGGTTAGATCAAAGATGCCCAATTTGCATTTGTGACCTTTCCAAATAAGAGAATTAAGATGATGATCTTGGTGGCTAATGTTCTAGTTTCATATGGCATCCTGCTTGGATGAAATTTCTACAAAAATATTGGTGGAGAGTTGAACATGGACCTATCTGAAGCCAGGATACCTGTTAAAGGGATCATGAGAAAGTTGCTTCCTGAGAGAGTCAAAGTACATAGTTATTCAGACATCAGACCCTGAGGCTCAAATTTTGTTTGAATCTTTAGGAATGGGTAATTATTTTTTATCCATTGAAGATGTTCTCATTTCATCAGACCAAAGTTCATTAGGTAAAATTTTAGATGATTTAGATAGGAAATCATAAGAATTGGTTGAGTAAAGTTTAATTGAAAAAGGATCTTCCCTCCCTAGTGAAGATAAATCTTTAAGAAGATCAGATTCTAATGTTGTCTAGATTTTATAAATTGATGGCAACTACTCTTCTACAAGTTTTGGAGCCAAAATTATTTTGATATCTCCACAAGGAGATATTTTCCCCTTTTCATATAAGTTGTAGTTCAACAATACCAACAACACCACTGAGTATGAATCTTTATTGCTCAGATTGAAAGCTACTCATACTAAAGGTGTTAAGATTCTTCATGCCTGAGGAGATGTTGAATTGGTGTTCTGCTAAGAGAGGAGCCTATACCAAACTCAGAATGAAAGACTATGATATTATCACAATCTTGTGTGGGATTGCATTGAAATTTTTGATGCTTTCAACATTTCTATAGTGCCCAGAGAATTTAATGGTTGTGCAAACACATTAGATGTCTATCTAACCCTCATGGTTCCTCATAAAGATTTCAAATGGAATAAGTACACTATTGAGTTGGTATTTTAACCAAGTGTACCTAATAATGCTGACCATTAGTAGGTGTTTAATGGTGATAATTAAATTATCACTTTTTTGGAAAAGATGGATGGTTTTGAGGAACTCTATTTTGAAGGTAGTGCCTCTCCAGCATGGGAATCAATTTTTGAAACAAGTTCACAAACTAGTGAAGAGTTTCTTTAACTCAAAGGGAATAAAATCCCAAAGGGTTTGGTTTTTCTTGAGAAACTATTTGATAAGCATGATATGTGTATCAAGTAGTAACCAATGGATTCAAGTTCATCCAAGGAGTTCGATCAAGTAAATTTGAGTACCGAAGAAAATCCAAAAATGGTCAACATTGGGAAATGTTGCACTATCGACAAAAAGCTCAAATTCATCACTCTTCTTCACTGCTACATTGATGTTTTGGCATATTCCTATGATGACCTAAAATCCTTTAGGCCTAAAGAAATTTAGCAAGAAATTCCTCTCAAGACTAGGTCATTACCTCACAAGTAGAAATGAAGGCAATACAATCCCAAGATATCAGATACTATCCTTTCAAAGATTTAGAAGATGTCAAATGCTAGGATAATTTTTCCAATTCACTATTCCACCTGGATCACCAACATAGATCTTGTAAGGAAAAAAATAGAGAAATTCATATGTGTGTGGATTTCAAGAATCTCAATCAATTTTCTCTAAAGGACAACTATCCTCTACCTATCATGGATCAAGTGTTGCAAATAGTAACAGGATCAGAGATGTTATCAATGTTAGATGGGTTTTTTGGGTATAATCAAGTAGAAGTTCATGAAGTAGATCAACATAAAACTGCTTTCACCTCCCCATGGGGCATGTTTTCATATCACAAAATGCCTTTTAGTTTGATCAAATCTGGCACCACATTCCAAAGATCAATGGACCTTACCTTCAAAGATGAATTAGGGAAGTTCATCATGTTATATCTTGATGACTTAACTATATTCTCCAAGCATTGTCATGATCATGTGCATCATTTAAAATAAGTGATGGAATGCTATTGGCAAAATGGTCTTTCTCTCAACCCTAAGAAGTCAGTTTTTGGGGTTACAAAAGGTAAACTTCTTGGCCAAATTTTATCCTAAGAAGGTATAAAAATAGACTCAAAAAGATTCAAATCTATCCAAAATCTTACTCTGCCTACTAGTAAGTTTGCAGTTCATTGTTTCTTCAGGAGGGTGAATTTTCTACAAAGGTTCATCTTAGAATTTATAGAAAAAACATGCCACATTGTTGACATGATGAAGGATAATGTTACTTTCTAATGGACTATAGAAGGCATGGTAGCATTTGAAGATATTAAGAAGGCTATTGCTCATGCCCCAATCATAGTTTGTCTATATTATACCAAAGACTTCATGGTATACAATTATGCTTTTGAGCACACACTTTCAACCATTTTGAATCATCAAGATAAAGAAGGTGTGGATTTTCCCATATCATTTATGAGCTTCCCTCTCAAAGATCATGAATTGAAGTATTTAATTATGGATAAGTATGCTTATGCAGTGGTTAAGGTGATAAAATATTTCTTGTTTTATATCATGAATTCACACATTATTGTTCTAGTTCCCAATACCACAGTGAACACTATTTCAACTCAGCAAGATTTTGGTACAAAAAGGGGCAATTGGATTGCCAAAATTCTAGAGTTTGATCTTGATATCAAGCCTATTATGTTGGTGTAGGGAAGAGGTCTATGTCAATTGATTTTTGGAAATGTATCAAAAGAAATAAGACATGAAGAGGCAGTGACTGATGACATGCCAATAGTTCTTTTTATTACTACTACTGATGAGTGGTATCCCAATATCACTCATTTTATTACTTATGGTGAGTTTCCTACTCATTTTTCTTACAAAGAAATATAAATGTTAAGTTGAGAGTTGTTAACTATGTTTTGTGGGATAATGGTTTGTACAAAAGAAACCTTGATGGGGTATTTCTTCTTTGCGTAGATAAAGCGCAATAAAGTAAACTTTTGGAGTCCTTCTATAAATTGTCTTGTGGAGAAAATTTTTCCACACCCGTGATTACTCATAAAATTCTATGAGCTAAATATTATTGGCCTACTCTATTTCAATATGCATATAATTTGGTACCTAGATGTGCTTTGTATCAATAGTTTGTTAGAAAATCCAAGTTGGTTACATTACCCCTCAAGCTTGTGGTGATCGAAGAGCCTTTTAGTAATGGGGTATTGACCTCATTGGCACTGTGAACCCATCTTCAAGTACTGGACATAACTATATCCTCACCACAATAGACTATTTTACTAAGTGGGTGGAAACCATTCCAGTCAAGCATGCCACTTTAGAAGTGGTGTGTAATTTCCTGAAGGAAAATATTATTTCCCATTTTGGAGTTCCAGACAAGATTATAGCAGACAATGCATCATGTTTCTCTTCTCAGAAGATTACTAGTTTTTTCTACAATCATAAAATTATTCTTTCCCACTCCTCAGACTATTATCTACAAGGAAATGGTCAAGCAGAAACAAGTAATAAAAATTTGGTTACTATCATCAGGAAACTAGTTGATGATAATTAGAGGAATTAGCATAAATCATTATTTGATGCTTTATGGGTAGACAAGATTACACCTAAGAGGCTAATAGGTATTTCCCTATTCCAAATTCTATATGGTGTAAATGTAGAAACACCCATTACCTTGGAATTACTAGCATTGAAGTTGGCAAAGGCAGTAGAAGATTCAACTTTTGAAAGTTTTATTGATAAATTAATCATGTGTCTGACTGAGTTAGAAGACAAATGAACTATAGTAGTGGACCACATTGCTAAACATCAAAATCAGGTGAAAAAACTTTTTGACCAGAAAGCAAGGATTCATGAGTTTTAGATTGGAGATCAAGTCTTTTTATGGGACAAGAGGAGAGAACCAAATGGAATGCATGGAAAATTTGATTCCTTATGAAGAGGTCCATTCATCATCCATCAATTTAGTGGTGATAATAGTTTCTTATTGAGATATCAAGATGGTACATCATTCTCATTGCCTTCTAGTGGGCAACATCTGAAGCACTACAATCCTTGAAGTATTAGATAAGTCTAGTTGTACATTTGTATAGTCTTTGTTTGGTTTGTTTTGTGTTGTTCATTTCATTTTTTTGGGTGTCTTTCTCTTCTTGGTGGCATGACTCCATGGCATAATGGCATGGAAAAAGGCACTTGGATTTTGGTTTCTACTCCCTTCGATTGTTTTAGAGTACAATCGATGGAAGTTCCCCAACTGGAGCCTGTTGTTGTCCCCAAAATCAGCCACTCATTTTTTTAGTCAACATGTTAACTATTTTTGTCTTTCAGACCAAAAAATGGTTTCCTTCCTTCTCAAAAATGTTCTGAGTAGTCAAGTTATCCAATTACCCAAGTCTTTTTGGCAAAAGGAAATCTCTCATTTTCAAAGGTTTTTTCAATTGAAAAAATGAATAAGGAATAATTCAAAAGATTTGAAGGCATTTCCTAAAAAATTGATAAGGATGGTTCAATGCTAAGATTCAATGATATATGGTTCAACAGTGGGGTTCAATGATTTGAAATGAATGCCATTGAACTGTTAAACCATTGAACCATTGAACTCTACTTCAAAATGGTTCAAAGGTTCAAAATGGTTCGAGTGGAAGGTTCTAGTGAAAGGTTCAAATAGTTGGTTCAATGATACATTGAATTGAAGTCATAAGAAGACTAAGCAAAAGTGAATCTTTATAAATCATAAAATATTGAGCTGCTAAACCATTGAACTGTTGAACCATTGAACTGGTGAACTCTAAAAAGATGGTTCAAGGTTCAAAATGGTTCAAGTGATTGGTGATGTCCCCATAGATGTCAAATTTAAGATAATGGAATAACCATTGATTTTAAAATAATGTATACCTAAGGATAAACTCAGTGATCAACTAAGAAAGGAGTTGAAGAAGCTAGCAGAAGGTGAGAAGATAGCCCTGAGAGCTCAGATCACCAGGAAGAGATAAAATATAGCAAGGTAAGAGGGAATCAATTAGAGAATCTAGAAGCATCAGCTGAAGAGTTATTTCAGTGGGTGGAACAGTCCACTAGGTGGATATTAGAGAGCACAAGCATTCAATGGTGTAGCCTATTTTTATTCATTTGAGTAAAGATGAGTGGACAGTCGTGTAAGTATCATAAAGAGGAGTGGCCTTGCCTTTAAGAGGATTAGGCAACCCATGCTTTGGAGAAGATATTTTATATGAGTTAAATGACAAAGTTAGGGCTAGTAACCTACTCTAGCATGGCCCCTACACAAAACTTCCTATTTTTAATGCATTCAATGCAACATGGGCCATTTTTTGAAAACAAGTGCCAAAGTCTTTCTTTGGATGCTATATATTGTAATCTCTCATTTTGAATGAAAGATATCTCTTAGTTATTAAAAGTAAAAACTCTACCCAAATTGAAAGGCATTTTTGAGACTTTGAGCTCAAACTGTTAATCATATTTTATCAAGTGAATGAGAAAGCAAGTGACCTTTCAAACTTTGTCTTGAAATAACTTGTGTTATGTAAGAAATTATTCTTATGTCTTTTTCCTAAATATAGTCTTATCCATTTGATCAAATAATTAGAGCAAGTGAAAATAATATGGAAGATGTCTTGAAGCCAATTGTAGAGACTTTGTGCTACCATAATTGTCTTTATCTTGTGTGTTTTGAATTTTAGCACAAAAGATATTGGAAAGGCTTTGAACTAATTTTATCCTTTGTGATCATATACTCTATTGTAGTTTTTAGTGGAGACTTTGGGTTGTACTTCATTCTACTATGATATTAGTCCTAAATTAGTAAGAGAAGTAACAAAAGACTTTGTGCTTTTGTGGGTTTCTTGTGGATCCAATTATTCCCTGAGAAGTTTTCTTGTTGTTTTATGAACATAATTTTTGAAAAAAGAGAAATGGATTCAGTTATTACATAGGATTTTTCTTCTATTTTGTGAACATCATTTCTAAAAAATAGAAATGGATGGTGTGATTCTACCTCCTAGTTAGTATTTAGTATAGGTCTAGTTTATAATAGTTTATAGGGAGCCTCCCCTTGATAAGAGGAGAGATTTATCTCATCATGTTGTGATTGATATAACAATTCTTTCTTCAGTTAGTTGATGACAAAATATTCACCCAACAAGCTACACCACAATTGTAAGAATCTATAATGTAAGAGGTAGCTACATAGGTAGTTACTACCTCAATTCAATGATCTTCCTCCCCACCATTAAAAACTAATATTTTCTAAAAGATGAAGCTAAGGGCTCATATCCTCATAGAGAATCTAATAGTTGATCAACCATAGGTCATACCTTTAGTTCCCTGATAACAAATAGAGGCATAACAAGAAGTAGATAAAGAGGAATAACTGGAAAGAGCAAAGGCACTAATCCTTATAGTTGATGACTGAAAGTCATTAAGCAAAGATGATAACTCAAGCAATAAGTCTTAAAATTTAGACCCTTCCTCCAATGTTTCATCATTTTTTCCAATTTTTGGTTAAGTTATTATTATTGTTTTGAAGACCCCTTTTCTCACTCTAAAGGTGGAGGATGTCACCTCCACCCCTAATATTTCAATTCCCCTAATTGTTATCTTACCAACACCTTTTCTCACTCCTAAAGTAGAATATGTTTCTTCTATCACTATTGTTTCATTTTACCTAATAGTGATATCCATGTCTATTATTGCCACGACTACTAAAATTCTTTCCATAACTACTACATTTTGAACCATACAAAGGAAAAGGGCTTCTAAAAATATTAAAACATCACTAGCTAGCTCCCAAATTTATGTCTCTTCCACATAGATCAATGTAACAATGCCTTCCACTAGTTCCTCCCAGGATACTACTATCATATCTTTATGGAAGGCCAAAAGGGGTTTAAAAAGTCTATATAGTCCATCCACTCCCCAATATGGAGGTGTAGATTGGTCCAAAATCATATGGACTTCCCTCCTTGATCCATTACTCAAAGGATCTTTAGAGTAAAAATAAATAGAATATCAATTGGTAGAGGCTACATCTAGGGATACACATTTGATAGACCCAACCCAAGTAGTTATCCCACAATGGGTAGTTGATCTTAGAGTGAAGTCTTCCCAAAATCCTAATTTAAAAATTATATAACTGCAATCAATAACCTCCTTATTTGATAAGCCTTTAAGGAACATTCAAAGGGTTAGAAAGAGGAAATTAGAGTATGAATCTAAGAGGGAAATCATTCTTTAGGAAAGGCAAGAAGTATATACATTGTCCAAAAGGAAGAATAGACAGTTGGGTTAATCCCCATACATAAAAGATTTCAAATCCTTTATGGAAACCCATAAGGATTTTATGATACCATTACAGGAGGGAATAGATATGGCAAGGAAATAATTGGAATAGGATTAGAGAAAATAAAATAACAATAAAAAATAGACCAAATTTTAGTAGGAATTGAGACTAAAGTTTAGCAAGATGCATCAAAATGTGATAATGCTCTTGAGACAATTGAGGCAATGAGAGCAGAATCGGACCCCCATATAGATCAGACATATCAATTCTTTAATTATTTACATCAAGATGAAAATAAATTTAAATTATTTATTTTATATAGTACTAATAAGGCATATATCTAGCTAGACTTAATGACACCATTGGAGGCATCAAATTCCCTCAATTTGGTAGTTATTAGAACATAAGAATCTAAAAGGTGGGTTACAATAGTTGGGATATTAATGCCCAAATATCAAGAATATGAAACACTCATGTTGAGGATCATGAATATATTGAAATTATCTAAGGAAAGGGATAATACTAGCGAGCTAATAAGCATAATCAATGTTGACCTACTCATTCAAGAAGAATTTGAGAAATTTAAGCAAAGTCTACATGGATTAATACTTGAGGATATTGAAGCTAAGTTGAGTTTTGTAAGAAATAAACTAACGTAAGTTTAAATTTTTAAGATAAACTTCCAAAATACAAAGTTTGAGCATGAAAAACACTTAGATCAGGTTAACATGGTGTATAGAACCTCGTTACGTAGCTTAGATATCATAAGGTAACAACATGATGTAGGTCACAAATGTTATCTTGAGTTGGAGATAAAGAAGAAGAAAATTGAGGTTATAACATCTAGTTTAGTGCCAACATCTAAAGTAATGACTCCCATAAAATTTAATGCATCCATGCAAACATCCACTCAACCTTAGTTAAAAGGCTAGTTTTGTGCATATCAATGTAATGATGTCAATTATGTACTATTAGTCTACTTATGTTAGAACTTAATGTAAAAGTTTCCTAAATTATTTGTAAACATGTGCACATTACATTGTATTTTAAGGGCCAACATTAATTTTTTTATAATTATGAGTTAATTATATGTATATATTACATGAAAATTTGAAACTAAAGTTAGAATTGAGGCTCTAACTTACCATTTAATCATAATTTTTCGCATGGAGGATGAGGTGATCCCTAACTAAGTTTATTTAAAAATGTGTAACCTTAATTTTTCAAGTGTAACAAAATTCCAATACAAAAGTAGAATCAATTCTTTATTGTCAATAAACATCTTTTTGTTTTTTCTCTCCAATTTTGTAAAATTAAGGTTCTATCTTTTGATTGTTTGATTCAATAATTCTTAGTGTGTAACAACCATAAGGAATTCTTTCTTGTTATGATTAATATGTTATTTTTAGATGTGAAAAATATATTGAATAATTATCAATTATGTTGTTCATTTTAAAGAAAGTTTATTATTTCATATTTATGAAGTGTGTGAAGGTGATTTCAATGATATAGTCTTGTATGTATGTGCAACAACGACCTCAAATAACTCCCTAGTCTGAGTCATAATCTCTTAAGGGTGTGCAATAATTACTCTAAAAAGAGTAACCATTGACTTACATCCTCTATTTTCCTATATCAAACTATCATAGACTACTTAAACATGTTTGTTTATGTGTTTGCAATAGTGCTACCAACAAACATTGGTTCTAAAAGCACTTGTCCATTTAGAATTCAGCCTAATAGGTGATTCTTGAAGCCATAGAGTCCTTTATTTCTCTACCATTTACCTCTATTTTTTATTTTATTTATGAGATATACCTACTATATATTAGCAACCATCCAACCAATAACTCACCTAGATTTTGGATTTATTTTAGTAAACATCTATTTATACACTATCTTAGTTAACAACCTACATTCCCTACCTATTATTCCATCACTTGATTGTAAAAAATGCATACCTATAACTCATGCCCTATACTGGAGTTTACCTCCATTGATGTCCTAAAATGTTATAGGCTACCTCATTATGAATTAGTATGCATAAAAACCACATCAACATTGGCTTACCAAAAGCTTAATTTCAAATTACATAGTTACTATCAATAACCTCCTTATTTGATAATACCTCAAAGAGCATTCAAAGAGTTAGAAAGAGAAAATTAGAGGATGAATTTGGGAGGAAGATCATTCTTGAGGAAAGTTAGGAAGTATATGCCTTGTCTAAAAGTAAGAATAGATAGCTTGGCCAATCCTTAATACATAGAAGATTTCAAATCCATTATGGAAACCCATAAGGATATTATGATAGAATTACATGAGGGGACATAGATGGAATGACAAAAGCTGCAATAGGAATTAGAGAAAATCAAAGAACATCAATAAATAGTCCACATTCCAATAGGAATTGAGATTGAAGTTCAAGAAAATGCATCAAAATGTTATAATGCACTTGAGATTATTAAGGAAATGAGGGTATAATTGGCCACCCATATAGCTCAAACACATCAATTGTTTAAATTATTTAAATCAAGATGAAAATAAATTGAAATTATTGATTTTTTACACTGCTAATAAGGCATATAGCCATCTAGTATTAATGGCACCATTAGAGGCATCAAATTCTCTAAGTTTGGTGGTTATCGGAATAAAGGAATCCAAAGAGTGGGTTACAATAGATAGGGTAGTATTGCCTAAATATTAAGAACATAAAACACTCATCTTGCAGATCTTGGAAAAATTGAAATTATTTAAGGCAAGAGACAATATTGGCAAGCTGATAAGTAGAATCAATTTGTACCAACTCATTCAATAAGCATCTAATAATTTTAATCAAAGTCTACAAGGATTAGCACTCGAATATATTGAATATGATTTGAGTTTTACAAGAAAGAAAGTAATGAAATTTGAAAATTTCAATATCAACTTCCAAAATACAAAGGCCAAGCATGTAAAACTCTAAGATCAAGTTAAAAGGATGCATGAAACCTTGTTACTTAACTTAGATATCATAAAGAAGTAACATGATTCAAGAAACAAATGTTATCTTGAGTTGGAGGAGAATAAGAAGAAAACTAGGGATTTAACATCTAGTTCAGTGCTAACATCTAGAACAATGACTCCCATA